>PNEQ01069143.1:0-56529 GCA_003012365.1 Medauroidea extradentata | reverse complement strand
ACTTGGATACGAGGGGTTCTGGGTTCGATTCCCAGGTCTGGCTGGGTGTAAAATTTGTGTTTGTCCGTTAGAGTCATTGCACTTGTAAGAGTCACCAACAACTGTCACAACTGGGGAATTGTCAAATACTTAAGCTGTAAAGGGGGGGATGTTTGGCTCGTTGGCGATGTTGCGACCTCGCCAAGGAGCCTAACATTTTTCTTCAAAAATTATTTTGAAAAAAAAAAAAAGTGGTTAAGGTAATAGACTTCTAATTTAAGGTTTTCGGGTTCAAATCCCACCTCTGCCAAGAAATTTAACTTTGTATAAAAACATGTAGTACATGATTAGAAACGTGAATAGTATCTCCGAAATAGGAAAATCGGCGAATAATTAATTTATTTTCTATTTTAAACAACCGGACAATGACAGGATTGTTACCTAAAACATTCTTATTGTTTCACTCAAACAAATGCAGCTTGGTAAGCACAAACACATTTCACCAAACATATTTAGTTCTACCAAATGTATATTTGTTCTGCCATATATGAACGTACCATTTGTTTGAGGGAAACCAATTATATTTTATAGTACCATTTCTTTTTCTCAGTGCAAATATAATAGTTAATGTATCAGATTCGAACTAAGGACTGAATGTTAGCGCTTAAGGTACACCTGTCATAGCATTCGCTTTTTATGGATATTCATGCTTACCCGAACTTTTTGCAATCAAATAGTACTTTTAATAGAAATTATTTTTGTGCGGACTGCCTACAATACAAACGTGTGTTTATTTACACCTGTATCTTAAATGTTTACTATTATTAACGGTCTATAAACTTGTATCAGTCATACAGTAAAATACCTACTTATTTATATTTTACTAGCTGAAAATGAAAGTCTCGTGCATTTAGGCAGGCTGTATATGAGATACAGTAACGTTTACTTATGGCTGACATATAATTATCGTATAGTTACAACAGCTCAGGTAAAATTAATATAGGCCATAAATTTAGGACTAAATGTATCATACTTACAAAAAACCTTATCAACAGTCAGTGCACCAATACAGTTACACTTCCTTGTATCTTCTTGGCTTGAAGCTTACTAAGAGCAATCAACACATTTCTCGCAAGTTTAGCAGAAAAAAATTAAATGATAATTTAGATATATCGAACCAAGTACCGTGGGTCTATGCCTGTGTACCTCCATCTCGACTTGGTTGCTTTACTTTACTGTGTTTTTCTGTCGGATTTTTACAAGTATAAAGAGAAAAATATAAATTTTTATTAATTTTAATGTTTTAATACTTAGGAAATAGATTTCGAGCACTATGTCGCTTCAAGTGTGACCCGCATTTAAAACGCTAATTTAAATCATGTACAGGCGATAAAAAGTAAAAAATTCACACATAATCAGTTTTTTTTTATAATTTACGAAAATAACATATTAAATTAAATACTAAAAACATACTGTAACTCTTAATTACGTCGTTGACAGTCGTTACTTTACATTAGAAAATCATTTTATGTACTACAAACACTATAGCAGCACATTATTCTTCATGCTATA
Organism: Medauroidea extradentata; assembly: GCA_003012365.1. Lineage (NCBI taxonomy): Eukaryota > Metazoa > Arthropoda > Insecta > Phasmatodea > Phasmatidae > Medauroidea > Medauroidea extradentata. The sequence continues at coordinate 54,978 of PNEQ01069143.1, read as the reverse complement.
ACTTAGTTTGATGTTGCACTGAAAAGCAGTGGTATATTTAGGGGGAGTCAGGCACAAGGGCTCCAATGACCTTGTCATTGTCTACCAGTCACCTTAAAATAAAAATTTTGGAAGTATTGGAATTTGTGAAATTTTTGGAAAATTTGGAATTTGTAAAAATTTTGGAAAATTTTGGAAATTTGGTAAAATTTAGGAATTTTGGAAAATTTTGAAATTTTTGGAAATTTTGGAAAATTTTGGAATTTTTGGAAATTTTGAAAATGTTTTGATTCATTGAACGTTTGGGAAAATTTTGGAAATATTTGGAAAATTTTGAAACTGACATCATCCTATATGGTAGCCGTGACGTCATCATTGGATCCTATGATCCTATCCCCAATCCCCTTGTACCAGAATCGGCTAATATAAACTACTGCTTTTCAGTGCAACAACAAGCTAAGTAACAACGTACAGAATAAAGTGCTGATATTACGTTTGCAGTACACAAAATGTTTTTCTAAGGTTAAGTAACGACTGTCAACGATGTAATTAATTGTCAGAATGTGTTTTTAAGTATTTAATTTAAGTTACTGTGTTCATTTTGTAAACGATAAAAAAACGATTATGTGTAAATTTTCGACTTTTTATCGCCTGTACACGATTTAAATTAGCGTTTTAAATGCGGACCACACTTGAAGCGACATGGTGCCCGAAATTGATTTCCATAATTATTAAAAAATTTAAATTAATAAAAAAATATATATTTCTCTTTATACTTTAAAAAATCCGGTAACAAAACGCAGTAAAATAAAGCAACCAAGTCAAGATGGAACATTACACAGATATACATCCACGGTACTTGGTTCGATATATCTAAATTAACATTAATTTTTTTTTCTGCAAAACTTGCAAAAAATTTTTGGCTGCTCTTAGTAAGTTTAGAGCCAAGAAGATATAAGGAAGTATAACTGTAATGGTGCACTGGCTGTTGATAATGAATATTTTAAGTATGAAACAGTTAGTCCTCAATGTAAAGCCTATATTAATATTACTTGATCCGTTGTTACTATACGATAGTCATATGTCAGCCATAACTAAATGTTACTGTATCACATTAATAGGCTGCCTAAACGCTGTGTGGGAACATGTGTGAGGACATGTGTGGAGGGTCTGGGGACATGTGTGCAGCTTGCAGAGACATGTGCGGAGCATGTAGTTATATGTGAGGTGCATGCAGTTCTATGTGAGGTAATTGCAGTATTTTGTGAGGTACCTGTAGTTTTATATAAGGTGTCTGCAGTTTTATGTGAGATGCCTGCAGTTTTATGTGAGGGGCCTGCAGTTTATGTGAGGTGCCTTCTGTTTTATGTAAGGTACCTGCTGTACTGTGTGAGGTGTCCACAGTTTTATGTGAGTTGCCTGCAGTTTTATGTGAGGTGCATGCAGTTCGATGTGAGGTGCCTGCAGTTTTGAGTGAATTGCCTGTTGTTTTGTGTGTGGTACCTGCTGTTTTGTGTGAGGTGCCAGCAGTTTTATGTGAGGTGCCAGCAGTTTTATATGAGGTGCATGCAGTTTCATGTGAGGTCCCTACAGTTACATGTGAGATGCCTGCAGTTTCGTGTGAGGTGCCAGCAGTTTTATGGTGGTGCCAGCAGTTTTAAATGTGGTACCTGTTGTTATATGTGCAGAACCTGTAGTATTACATGTGGTACCTGTAGTGCTATGTGTAGAGGGTGTGGGGGACATGTATGAAGGGTGTCCTAAAATGTGTGGAGCAAGAAGAGTGTGCATGGGGCCATGCACAAAATTAGTATAATAGGTACTGAGATATTTATGTAGAGAGCCTAGTTTTGTGTGGATAATTCACAGTCTTCTTTGGAGCCTGCGTTGCTATGTGCGAGCTTGCGGAGATGTATGCGGAGCCTGTATAGAAAATAGTTGTGATTGATGCTTACGTTGTGTTTTCAATGTTTTTATCTGTAGTTCATTTTGTCGTTAATGTGGGTTATTTTGATTATAATGGGGTGCTGTTATGGTATCATAATATTGTTTCATGTATGGCGTGTGCTTTACAGCAGAATTTTTGTCTGAGATATGAAATGTATTAGGGGTTTGGTTAGTATATTTTGGTTTTGTTGAGTGATATTTGATATGTTTGTAGTTTGGATAGATCATTTTAATTTTATTTTCCTCTGTGTCATTATGTTCTTATGGCAAATATAGTGGGTGGTAGGTATGTTCATACTAGGAGAAGAGATGTGATGAATAAAAGGATGGCTTATATAGTTTTAATGGTGGGGGGAAGTTGGCTCAGATGTTAGATGACAATTTTGTTAGTCTCTTTGAATAGAGTACAGCTGTAGAAGTTGGTTGCTGTCCTGTTCTTTCGGGTATTCAATGGTATTTTACTTCCTCGATTTGACTGATGAGATTTTGGTAATTATGGTAAAATAGGTGTGTTGGTTGGTATTAATCGTGATATTGATTGTTTGAACTGTGTTGTTGTTGTTGTTGTTAGGTTTAAGTTAATATATGCTGGGGTTATGGCTGCATAATATGACTGAATGTTCATTAATTATAGTTAGTGCTAGGGTAGCTATGATAGAAGGTTTTCTATGAATGAAAGGCTTGACTTCTGTTATCAAGTGAGGTCTGTTAAGGGAAGAGTGAGCGGAGAGGTTGAGTTGGGTTATGTATAACGACACATATGCGGGAGATATATTGGTATGGTGGTTTGATAATACATATTTGTAAATGAATTAAAATTTAGTATAACAAATTGCAGTCTAGTGCTATGAAATTTAACATAAAAATTTTTACCTACGATAAATAACTTCTTACTGCAAGGTAAGTGGTTGCTAGAACACATTATGTCAAATTAAGTTATTCTACAATTGTTCAGGACAGATAATGGTAGGGTGTAACCGGTTGGTTCAATTCATATCCTGTTGTTGTTAAAGCAATGGAAGCGAAGAATATCTATGTCTAAAAGTATAGATAATAATGTAAACCCTGTATAAGGTATGATCCTTGTATGTCATAACATGGTAATTCAATATAAAATTCTAACATAAGATGAAAAGTATTAAAAATGATATGTAAGTGAAATGGGAAATTTCAAAGTGGGATAGAAAATAAAAGTGAAAAGTAAGAAAAATTAAATAAATATGTTGGTGCTCAAGGAGAGTAGGTGCATGCTTATTGTAAATAGATATAGTTGAGCGTGATGAAAGTGTGGCGCCACATGCGGAGCTGTGTGCAGAGTGTGCGGTATACATACTCGTGGTAAGTAGTTATAGCTTCAGTTGGAACGAAAATGCTGAGTTGCTCCTCAGTCTTTGAAGAGAACATATTGACTGAACATAACGTGCTGTTGGTTGAAGATGGATCTTCTGCAGTTAGTCATTCATGTAATTACTATAAGAAGACTTTCGCTAAAAATTGCAATGCTCGGCAGCATGATGCTGGATGATATTGGAATGCAGAGTGTGTTATGTTTCCACGTGATACGTGTAAATCTCTGTTTGGACGGCGTAGTAACTTAAAAAGTCGTCTCGAAATATATCAAGGTCTTCCTACATTACCTGCAAAGCATCATCTGCTGCAAGTATCGAAGAAGTGCGAAGGATCATCGACAAATGCTGATGGTAGCTCTCTGGTAAGGCATCCTTGCAACTACTGCAACAAGACATTTGCATACGATCATGATGCAAGAAGACATGAGAAGAATAAATGTGAGAGGAGTACCGTCCGTAGGGTTTACTATTGTGATAAGTGCCACCGACAGTACACTCGCATGGATAATTTAAAGAATCATTGGAAACATTGTAAAACTGATTCTGTATCAGCTGCCATTGATCAACAGATTCAGCCTTCATCTTCTGAATTCGTTATGAAGAAATGCTCTCAGGCTGAATGGAAGAGTACCTCGTCTGAAACACCTATGATCTTGTCGTCTGGTCATACATCACAACCACGGTTTGTAGTTATGTCTTTTTTTTCTGAAGCAATTTGTCTTCAAGGGCAATCTAAAATATCATGTTTCGCCAAATTTGACAAGGCCTTAAAAAGATGTTTTCTCGTTCCTAACAAGTATGAAAGAAAATATACATCAACTTTCAGACGAAGTGGAAAAACATGGTGCTTTAAAATATAATATGTGGTTGGATTGTAGCTGATGAATACAACAGAAAAACATTCAAGACGTTGAATGTTCCTGTTCATAATGTTCACGAAATCAAGAACGCTGTTGAGAAAAGTATACAGAAGATATGTAAAGAGGAAGAAGAAATGGTTTAGAAAGTGTCGGGCTGGACGCTAGATTCGGTGAATAGTCTAGATTTGAGAACACGTGTATTGAGATTGCTTGATAAATTAATGCGTTGTCTGTATGCATTAGTAGATAACTATAATTTAAACAACTGTAACTTAATTTGTAAACCTGGATGTTATTTGTAAAACCATGTGAACATATTACGAACACATCCAACTTTAAAGACAGGTAATCAACAAGTTAAGATGAGAACTTGGAAACTATAATGTTGAGTATTTATATATATATTTGTATTGAATGTGTAGATAATGTGACGTTTTTATGTTTTTATAATGTTGAAACATTACTATGTGAGTTAATAGAAATAAAAAATAAAATACTGTGTAAATGTTTTTAATTTAGGTTTTATTTTAGTAAATATATCTTTCAAGTAGAAAGAACAAGAAGATAAAAGTATATTAAATGTATTACCAGTGTAAAACATGTTAAGCTGGGTTAAACCAGCAAAGCCTTAGAAAAATTTTATATGCTTGCAAAGTGACTTAGCTGAAAGTTCGCGAAAAAACTAAAACCAATCTGGGTATGAGGAGGGTTGAGATAAGTAAATGAAGAACGTTGATTCATACTGCTGATGCAATAGTGAAATGCTTTTGTATGCTTGATATGGTTTTACTTGGTAAATTTGATGTGGTGTTAATGTTAATTATGGGTTCGTGTGGTTTGTACATTCGAATTGTCAGTGAAAACAAAGCGATCTGAGAGGATGATTAACTACGTCACTGGTAGTGGCTGAAACATAATTAATGCTTCAGTGATAGGACATATCGAGTATGTATTCAAGCAGCAGATGAATGCAGGTAGAGCAAAAAAACTCTATATCAAAAGTTTTGGAAGATGGAGTTTGTCAGCTAAACTGAATCATTCAAAGTTATGTAAGTGAGGAACTGGAGCATGGTTTGCTTCTGAGACTAGGTTTTCAAAATTAAAAGTTTTGAGAAGTGTTTACAAATTACGATGTTCGTTGTGTTATTATATTTCTTTTTCTGACTAATTCTACAGGTGTTCGGTTGGCTATTGTTTGCTGGGTTCAATTTATGGATTCTATGATACTAGATAGTGCAATGAAAAAGTTGCAAGTCATTTCCCGGGTAGCACGTCGTTACTGTCCTCTCGGGGCGGATCGATACTGACGTAGAAATGTCGGTATGGCTCTTAAGGATCACAGTCGAAGGCATTGAGACCACGACAACTAATTAGAGTATCAAAAGCCTTGCAATCACTATCTCTCTACAATTACTAATCAGAGGTGCCTCGGCCCGACGTACTTTGTGACTTTGCGAAATCTTTATGGCGTCCCGATGCCCAAAACAACGACGACAATGGCGCCTCGGCCGTCAATACTCCGCGTCTTGACACCTAGATTCGACGCCTGATGGTGGCTCTGTGCCCTACTGTCACCGCGAGTCGCCGACGACCCTCCGGCTTGTTAACGTCTGTCCCGGACCGACGCCGGCTTGCTTCTTCCTCTGATTTGTGCCAAAAAAAAACCCCTTCACTTGGCCAGTAAGCTACGGTTGGTTTTGGGCCAATCAGGGGCTAGCTTACAATCGATGGCCCCATGTCTCGAGGACAACAATTCCGGCCAGAACTGTATTTATTAAATCATTTCTTAATTTCTCGTCACTATCTACGTTCAGTTACATAAAATAGTTAATTTACTTGTTAACATTTATGATATCTTAATTATTACATATCTACAACACAGTAACAACTAGCAAAACTATTGGCTGGACTCCTCCCTTCGTGTCCAGTTAGGGAGGTGGTCGGAGCAGTGGTGGGGGGAGACCACTTGACACTCTCTGCACATGCTCTTCAATTCTCTCGTTTTCACAAAGACAAAATAAATACAATTCCTTATTTTTAATATAAAACTTGGTGCAGTAAAGGTATCTTAATGAGAACTATTGCAATGTGATCATAATACAATGGCAAGGAGAATGAATAGTCGCAAGGCATAGTTATAATAACACATTAATTTGTGATGGTTGACACTGGCAGCTATTAAATATACTATATCGGGGTGGCGACCATATGGGCCTGTCACAAAATCGATGAAATAATATGAATGTGTGATGGTAGATCTTACTGTATTTTATATTATGTCAAGATTGGTTGGGGTTCGGTCTGGCTGCGATGGATTTGCACTAAACTGAAGAGTTTGAACAAGTCTGTACAGGTCATGTCGGGGTCCAGTCAGGTTAGGTCAGGCCAGGCTAGTTCGGGGTGATGTCAGATCATACTAAGTTTTGTGTTCCATCAGTAAATGTTATGTAGCATGATACAGGGTTACAATGGGACGTGTAGTCCAAGTCTGTCACTATATGCATATGGTAGAGTGATAAGATAGTTTTGGGTTGAACAAAGTAGTGGTGGAATGATAGAACAGAGGTAATGATATAACAATGATGGAATGATGGAGCATACATGGAATTATAGCGTAGAGGTGGAATACAGATTAAAAATTAAATTATGAAATATAATTATGGGAAATAGTAGTGTTGATGCGAAATGGTAGAGCATAAACGGAATGATGGATCAGAAAGACTAACGGAATGATGAGGCAGAAGAAAATATGAATAATAGATGGCCAATAGGAAATATTGCTCATTCAGTCTGCTTTTTGATCCGTATTCAGCCTTCTTCAACCTGATTGAGCAATACAATAATTTTGAGTATTTCTTTAATTTTCTGGAAAAATGTTGAGTGAAATTTGGGAAATAGGAATTTTTGAGGGGAAAAGGGTCATTTTAATGGTTTTGAGGAAAAAAGAGAAATTTTGAGGTAAAAACAGGAAAATGATGTCATCCAATACGGCGGCGGTGACGTCATCATTCTATCCTACGATCCTATCCCCTATCCCCTTGTGCCAGAACCGGCTATACTATACACAGAAACACTCGCAAAAAAATAGATGAAGTTCTCGACCTAGCAACGACTTCCTTGCTTTTTCGAATATAATAATTCCAACTCCCATTACACTATAATCACTGAAGTAACCGAGTAAAGGTTATATTCCTTTGTTTTCAGATAGTAAAAACACCAAAAATAAGTGTTCTTGAAAGTTTGTATGATTAAGATTTATGTGCTGTAATAATGATTATATATTTACCATTATACAACAATTATTTACGTTTCAAAATTGTTATTTGGCTTTCGGTATGGAGCAATGGCCCCATTAGCCCCCGTATGGCTATATCACTGGTGTCTACATATCTTCAACCACGACTACTAATGTGTTAGGGCAGAAAATTTAAAGAGAGCACTCATAAGATAAGTATCTTTAGAGAACATGCCAATAAAAGAGAATTTATGTGAGGTTAACTTACATTAAAATCCCGAATGATGTAATAATACAAATATTACTAACCAGTAATGAGAATTACAAAATACTATTTTGGGTAGGTGTCAAAAAGTAAATTAATCTAGCAATTGTCTTAATCAAGTTTAAATACAATTATCACCCTATAGCTGATAAACAAGTATTGAAAATTCAGATTATTCTTTATTAAATCTGTTCGACGTGCTATTAATAAAGGTTTCATATCGAACACAAGCACAAAGAAAAATTTTACAAGCAACCTAGTTTCCTTTCGAGTAGAGAAGTTTGGATGGCTATTGACTTTTATGACCTTGAGTTTTAGAGAGATGTGCCTTGATTACAAGGGCGGAGAAGGAAATCGGAAGATCTCAGAGAAATATCGTTAGCAGTGTATTTTAGTTTACTGAACGCCTTGTGCGGAGCGAGGGAGAGCTGCCAAACTGCTGTCACTCTATCCCCTCCCCTTGACCTCTAGGCTGGGGTGGCCAGCTTCCATGGGCGCGCCACATGATGGACACTCGGCAAAATGATGCAAATTCTTTCTATAACTTAATCACTTCTATGTAGTTTTCAAACAAAATTTAAAAGTACATTAAGTTGCGCAGCAACTTGAAAATGCGGCTTTTTAGCATTGTTGAAAGGCTTAAAAATAACAGTTGCTATATGTTGGACAACTTGGAAATGGTATTGAGTCGTTGTCTGTAATGTCATCTTTACTAGTATGATAACAGAGTTTCTGTAAAAAAAACGTGTATTTCAGACACACTGCAACACAGTTTACTTGGCAGGTGGACGGGCGCCTTAACCAAACGACATTATAATATTCGGCGCTGCACAGCCTATGCAAAACAAATAACATCGCTCAGTCTTGCTGACATAGCTTAGATGTACACTAAGCAAAACTTCATTTCTGAGAAAAAATTACGGTAGTTTAAAATTTTCTTCCCAGTCAACGTATAATACGTATTTCACTTGTATAGCAAATAATGTGTTATACGTGTTCTGTAGCAGTTTTTGCCACAAACAAATCTCTTAACAGTTTCGAGTATAAATTTGTATGTAGGTACTAAATGAAATATGTGATCAACATTGCATTAAGGGAAATTAAAATGTGACAGTGAAAAATTGCTTAATATATTATATCATAAATAACATGTTTCAAGTAACCCACCTGCATTGCTGATGAATTTATTTGTAACAATTTAGGAATTTGCACTTGTTTACGAAACTATTACACAGTGTGGTGGGATCGTGTTGGTTTAGTACCAAAAATGGAAAAAAAAATTTACATATAAATTACATATTTGCCTCAGCTGACTAGCTTATGTCGGTGCAGTACCTCCTTTCTCTTAATAGAACCATATACATCACTATTGGGGGGGAGGGTTCGAATGTGGGCGCCCTTAAATGAAGATATAGAAATAAATACAGTCAACTTCCATGATCATGAGAGGTTTTACTAACAAAAACTTCAGACAGGCTGGTTACATCCCTGCACAAACGAGTGCCACGTGGGCGTACAACACGTGCGCTTGGTTTGAAATTACAGCAAATTCATTACAAAATTAACTCCCCGGCCAAGCCTTCCTTACAGGTTAAGAAATTGAAGTCAAGGTTTAAGCTCAACAGCTTTACATATCTCGATTGATCCAGCCCGGGTCAGTCAGTTTATTAGCGCACGCAGGTCCTCCCCATATCGCCATTTTAACCACTTTACAGCTACACACGACCAACACAATCCCATTCACAAGAACAGGTAGGAAGTTTTCAACCGACGAGACGCGCACAGTGCCTTCGATGCCAGAAACAGCCAAGTCCGCTCTGGATCAATCGCTAAAAATCTATATTTATTTACTGGACCAACAAATCGAAAATACGTTGACATGTGCTTGCCCGTCATCAATAAACATAACAATACACAATATGATTCTCTATAACAAAATGCAAGATACTTAAACAACTAATTACTCAAATAAACATGACGGGGGCGCGACTACAGTTGAGAACAGCATATCATCACATCACCAGGAAAAAAACAGGCGTGGGTCACACACACCCAGTGCAGACGTCATCATTGCCTCTCAACTCTGTTGTTTACAAGAAAAACACCAATATATTTAAACACCAATAACTTTAACAGGGCTGGTTTAACCACAATCCTCCATGAGAGCAAAATTACTTAATATTCCGGGACGTGTCTGGAGACACCCAACATGACTATGTTTCATACAAAATTAACGATCGTAAATTTCGCTCTTAATTTTTTATCACAATGTCATAACTACAATGAACAAAACTAGTGTTATGAAGAGAAAATAACTGACGTTCATTTTAATCTGTAATGTGATTATTTTATTGGATGGGTTTGTTGCGCTCACGCAAGGGGAACAGTCCATTCTACTTCAATGTTTATTGGCTTCAGAATTTTATTCCGATGCACTGATGAAGGGCGTTGGCTTGCACACAAGTAACTTTCTGGCTGGATGAGCCAGGCACCGAACTTGGTATCGCAACACACGCACCGGCAATCACCCCGTGCGCATATCAGAGTTTGTTTATGAACCTTGCCAACGAAACCCTGGTCCCTATTACGACTCCAATTTATTGCAACTTTAAAACACAGGAAACTCTTTAATCAAATAATACACTTTAGGAGATGCACTCAGATATTACTTAGGTAAAAAAAGAGAAATTAAGGCAAGGCGGGTGGCGCAAACCACAACGGGTTCGCAATATACCTATCTATACAAAGGAAATACATTTAAAAGGAAACATTTTTGTTGGTTCAAGCATGGAATAATCTTAGTTTCATAGTTCACCGAAATAGTTTTAACTTATAGACGTTACATATGAAAAATTTACAGCTTGCATATTATTCCCTTAACGACATGTCATGACATGTCGTTAAGGGAATAATATGCAAGCTCGTAACGTGCCCATTGACTCTGCAGAGTCAATGGGCACGTTACGGGGATATTAACCTACAAAAATTAACAGACTTAGAAAATAAAATAATTTACTGGAAAATAAGATGTCACCTGCTAATAGCTAAAGTCATAAAACACGAAACATAATTCTGTAAATTAAACCATTGCAGGAATCGTTAATAGATAGTAAAATTTTGTGTTTTTTAATAGCGAAGATTATAGCATTAATACTTGATATTCAGAAATTTTTTAGATCTACTGAGTTAGTCGTTTATGTTTTCATAAATTTTAGTGAATAGTCCGTGACACATAATTTCAGTGTAAATTATTTTGTTTCACGAAATCAATTGGTATCTGTGGGTTGTATGTCCCAATAAAATAACACTTTGTCAGTATGATTTCTCGTAATCTAGGATACCCCAGTCTTTCTTTGTGCCTGTGATATTACTATTACTATCCCTACTCTAATTTCTTATATTTTATTGGCATTAATATATGGTAACGACCCATGTGTTGACATTTTTGGGATTTCGATTCGGTAACGTTTCGGTGCGAGTTTTTCAATGATTTTTACAGCCGTCACTATTTCTATTTGATTCGAATTTTAGACTTACAGTTTCAACGAAACTAAATCATCCAGAGCATCACTGCTTCGACCTTGGTCACACTTAACACGTTATAAAACGTTTTAAGAAATCAGGTTTGCTGAAAGAAGTTTTAATATACTGTAATTTGATTCTTAGATCATTATTGTGTTTTTGCTAAAAGTGACAAAAATGGACTTCATCCGAAAAATGGTTCGATTTCGGTAAACAATAGTGCAACATTTCGGCAAACAGCTGTATCAAAATGGACATTGCGTCAGGTTGAATAACCGTTACCGGCAATATTTGCGCTATACTTTGTGTCGACGAAATATTTTAGATAGATGTTCATGGATAGTCTTTCACTGAGATTATGTCTGCCAACTGAAATAAGTTATTACTTCAATCACATATACTACTATATCCAGGCAAATAGTTTGCGAACATGGATGTTGTAGGCACAAAATGTACATTCTGTTAAGTTCTTAAGTTGTCTAACGGGTCAAGACCTTAAAAGAAAATTAGTAATAATAGGCCTACGTCAAACAACGAAATTTACGGGGGAAATATAACTAGCCAGAGATAGAGCAAAAGTCGCTTGGCCAAAATAATATCAAAACTAATAAATAAAACAGCTGAATGGACTATGAATACAGCGAGAGGAATTGTTCAAATTTGTCAGAACACGTTTAATTGTTATCTCCCTCTACAGGGAGGACTTATGTGGGTGCTATAGATATTTAACACTACTGAACATAGTTATTGAACGTTTCAATCACATGCCATTCCTTTAAAATAAGTAAAACATATGGGGGAAAATATAGTGAATCGAAAAATGAGTAATAAAAATGGTAACCTTTATTAAAAAATAGCCGTAAAGACTTATACAAAAAAAATAGGAACTTTGGTTTCAATTAAAGTTATATTAAGAAAAATTACTAATCAGTAAAAATCTGATAGATTAACAAGCATATTCCTGAATTATTTAATACATTATCAAACATAAAACCGATGTTACAGTTAAAACAATAAAATAATAATCCCACGCACTTGTGTACAGATGTCTGCCCTGTGGTCTGGTGATCCCAAACAAAGACTTAAATTGCAATGTTAAAAACTCGTGCGACTTACAGTAACATTACTAAATTATAACCAAACTTCTAGTATAACCGGGCGGTCTTAAATTATTAACTTTAACTCTAACTCAACTCAGCTACTCTTTTAAGTGCAGCAAACAGTAAAGAATTAAATTTCACAAACTATAAATTAGCTAGATGGCATAGCGTGGGGCAGGACTCCCACTCGGCAGTGACTTACTGACTTTGACGACTCTATAGATGAGCACTGTGATGGCGACCCTCTGGAACAGCCTCACTCCGACCACGATAAAGAACAGAATGACTTCGTAATTAGGTGACAAAGTTTCGCCTTAAAATGGCACCACCCCTCCTACGACGCTGCACGACCAGTCAGCGAAATTTGCCCAGAAGTGGTACATCCCCATCGTGTCCGTGCTAGAAGAGTCCCAGTTTTGCAATCAGAGTTATGCCAAGCGCCTCTAAAACTGCATATTATCTCAACAACGACAACGTGTGTACTCAGCCCCAGCCGCCTGTCGCAACAATCGGTCAGCAGTGGCCTGCTTCTGGCCAAACTATATTACAACAGATGACTCTCGCGTCCTGGTTTTCGAAATTACACAAATATCGGTGCAGCTCGCTTACGAAAAATTACTATCAACAATTTAACACTGTGACAACAGGTAGGCTATATAATATGACTGATTTCTAATTTTTTCAATGACGATGTTCATTCAGTACACACACTTGATAGCATTGTTGGTTCACAGTGACACATTTTTCAGAGAAATGTAAAGAAGCACATTAGATACACTGCCACATTTATTTTTAATGTATTCGCTTATCGTTCTGTGTAATAATTTCAGTGACATCTGGTTGACTTGCCACTTTTCACTCAGTAATCGCATTAGCAGTGACGCAAACACTTTGCTCTCCAAACATCCATTATCCTCATTCCAGATAAAGCATTTTCTATCATTTATACCTAGGTTGAAAAAATACCGATCATGGTGTTTCAGTTTGGATTTTAGTATGTTGTTAAAAGATTTTATGTCGAGAATTGTTAATACTTTTTGGACAATTACTGCATACACGTGACACCACATTCAATGTGGTGGAAATATTTGTAGGATATCTAATATTTAAGATCATATTTTTAAAACACTGACAATGATTAGTAAATCTTGTGATTCTGCTGAGCATGTTGCATTGTAAGTTATAATTTGTTCGCTATGGCTTTGAAGTATCGAATCGCTTACAATATTTCTGCTTGGATGAATATGTAATGTAAGTAGAGCAACAGCCATTCTGCAAGTCCATACTTTTATTGTAGCAAACTTTAAAATACATATTTATAAAGTTCCTTTAAATTTATATAAGATACATTTGTGTATATTCATTAATTTAAAACCTAGGCAGTAATCATGGGTCAGTTAATCATAACATTGTTACTAGCCAAGTATAGGTATAGAGCACAGATGTTGGCATATGATATGGCAAATGGATACTCAAGCTTCAACTTTATGCATAGGAAATGACATTTTACAAAAAATTATTTCGTTGGATGATTTTTCTTAGTAGGGGGAACATGGGGGATTTAGTACAACAGGGAGCAAAACCAGCACAACCAGCATTTGATTAACATGGGCCACCCCTCCCCTGCCTGCTGCTAGGGCTCTGGTTGGCTTAGAGGGTCATGAAGGGGGTGTGTCCTTGGCTGGGATTGTATGGGTATTTTGGTACGAATAGCACCTACGTGCCATTAGGCCTGTGATTGGCTGAGAGCTTAAGCCCCACCCCCTGGAAAGGGAGGGGTCGGAAGGGGAAGTGCGGGAAAGTGAGGGGAAATGAGGGGAATGGGCCCTTTGGTACAAGTTGTGCCTAAGCTCCATGTGGGTATTGATTGTTATGAGCAAGAGAGGGTTGTGGGCAGGGGTGGAGGAGTCTACAAGATGCATAGCATCTTGGAGACATCTAAAAGACATCTTCAAGAAATCTTCAAGATGTTACAAGATTGTGCTAGAAGGCATATCACATACTAGTGATGAAGCATTTCCTTGGGAAGTCAACAACTCCCACAGTCCTAATGTCTGTAAGACATATCTCAAGATGCATTGCATCTCCTTGTGACATCTACAACTCACACCCCATCTCCTTAAGAAGACTGCAAGACGTCTTCAAGATGTACAGTAGATCCTTGAGACATCTTCAAGACCACATGAAGATGTCTTCAAGAAAAATTAAGATGATGCACAACATATATGACCCCCTTTAACACTTTGTGTATTACAGGCTTGTGATACCCCCTCCAACACTTACCTCCAGCAGCAGCACCACCTACTTCCAAAACGGTCACTTTTCACCCGTCAGTGTTTTCTCCCTAGATTTCTTTCTATATAAGACAGTGTTACTTGGTTTCAAGCATTTAGTTTCCATTATGTCGCTGCCATTTAACCCCGCAGATACGTATGTGTGCGTCACCCACGGATACGCCTCAGTAATGTATACCTTGCCTAAATATGTTCTAATATCGGGGCGAGTTCATACACCGAGTCATGTGTTGACACCAGGCACTGGCTACTAGCCCATAATTCAGGCATATGCGAACATTGTCAAGAATATATTGATTGCTGTGGGACTTCTTATGCTGTGGCCACCATGACACCTGTGATGTCATTACCCGCTACAAAATATGAGCTTGTACTTTACCACCTAGACAACCTCCCAATGGATTTGAGTGAAGCAGCAGCAGTAGCAAGTAAGTAGTAGGGTGGCTCTTCCTCCCTCCTTACTCTCTCCACTTAAGATGACATCATCACACAATACTAGCAAAAAGTAAGTGCCATCTCTCGTCAGTTTGCTCTGCGACTACGGTGAGACAACATTCCTTCCGTTATGACTAAAGAATTTTCAAATTTGAATCTAGTTAAATTTTGATCTGATAAGTCTGATAAGTACGAATATATAGAAATCGGTCATCATTGGGTAATTTATAAACCAAATATTGGCAACACCCAATTTCAGACCTGCAATGGAGAGTATCATTTGTTCGGTTATTGGAATGTTAACAACCGTTTAAAAAAAATTCAGGGTTGTGGGAGTTCACGCTGTCCGATTGCCAATCTAACGCCAATCTCCGATCTTCCAACATCAGTGGACGACTTGAGCAAAAAGACGAGTTCACAGACGTGTGGCCTACCCAAGTTGGCGACAAGGTCAGTTTCGAGCTAAGAAGGTACGAACACCAGACTACTTACCAGTGGTTCGAGTCCTGCACCGACTATGGTCACACAAAAATACTAGCCAATGATATTATAAGGTGTCATTCTGTGTCGAGAAAACATTTGCTTGTATGCAAGGATTTGATAACTATCCCAATCATCTTATTATTAAAGAAATTGCCATAAGTAATTTTGATACAGATTACTCAACAAGTATTATTTCCGTCCAACCCATCCTGGGACTGTACAGTGTTAGACTCAGATACCCAGAAAAAATTCAGAATGCAAACATACGAAATTCACGACATTAAGTGGAGTGTTGGTACTATTTGTTACGAATCTCTCGGTAAAGTTATAGGCAATGTATTATTTGAAGACATTACAGTATATGTTTTGGGTTGTACCAAGGTAAAGATTTTGCAAAGTATATGTGAACCTGTTTTTAAATTTGTAGACATGATATAATAATGTCCATATATAAGTTTTCAAAAACGTATAAACATGGACCAACTTAAGCTTCACAAGTATTTCAAAAGGTATCTCTGAACTGAATGCAAAGCACAGGCATTGCGCGAGTTTTGTATTGAAAGTCTCATGTTCTAAGAGAGAGAGTGGTTATTATTGTGTTTCAACTCATGTGTAAATGTATGATATTATTTGTTAAGTTAAATATATGTGGTTATATAAATTTATATTAATCTTCTCAGCAACAACAGCTTCCTTTCAAAGGATGATTATTGCATTATATTATTAAATAAATACTTGAAAAAAAAATACTATCACATTCATTGCTGGATTTCCTTGTCAAACTAAACTTAGTAGAAATTATACTTGGTATGTAACTGTATTGCTGGTTGCCTTTGCTACAACTAACAGGTGAAATATTTATTAAGTATGTGCCCAGAGAAAAAATATGATTACGTAACAGTATTTTTTAAAAATACAACTAAACAAACATATTTCAAACACATTTTGTTAAACTGTATTTAAAAAGTACAGTTTAATAAAACATAATTGTAACAGATGAAATATTTATTGTGTACACATTCAGAGAAAAACTATATATATTAAACAGTATTTTTTAAATACAATTTAAAAAACATATTTCAAACACATTTAATTAAAATATATTTAACAGTGTAATAAAATGCAACACACCAAAATATCACTGGTAGTGCATAGGTACTCACCAATAAAAGAAAAAGAAGAATGACATTTTGAATACTATATATTTTGAAAATTTTACATTAACACAAAAACGTATAAACACATAAAAAAAGCACACAATAAAATTCGTCATCATCACTGGTATCACTTTCCATTCTGTCCATCAAGCCAGCAGTGGAATGAGCCCACTGTACAATCTGCTGGCGTTTAAAATTTCTTCGACATTCACATCATCGACATCGTTTCTCCTCGCGAAGAGGATTGTGTAATGGTGGTGGTGGCGGTTGTGATGGAGTACAAACACCCAAAAATTATATATACACACGCTCATGGATGATGGCAATTTTGGGTAAATGAGAAACCAAAGGACAGCCCTGCCCATAGCATCACAGATACACCGGGATATTTTCCCACCAACACAGAGTGTGGTTGCAATTAAGGATCGTGCTAATAAAACTGCCCTGCATGCTAGCCCATTGCTCTTCCAATGTGAGAAAGCAATTTGACCCAACACTTGCAGTGTGTGTGTGGGAAGCAACCCATTATATGCGCTGTGAATATCTGGCTAATAGATAACTTCTTCATGAGACCGAGACCCCTATGAAGTGTGATCGATCGATGAATTGATCGACCGATGGGAAGCGAGGGTCCGAAAAGAGAATAACGTGTCTCGTAAAACTTACATTCAGCTGGGCTTCGCGACAGATAGACATGCACGCTAGGTAGTGGAGTGGGTGGGAGCCACGGTGCGCACACAACAAGGTTCCCAGGCAAGTTCCTCGCAGTGAAGGAGGAGAGGATGTCACTGCACACGCCCCACAGTGAAGGAGGGAGGGAGAGGCACAGTGGATCGTCATCACAGTAATGATTATACCCTCACACAAACAGTTTATTTCTTCAGAACCAAATTTCCTTTCTTAAGACTCTAGAATTCTGACTAGTTGGAAAGCCTTGCCATTTTGCTAAAGTCTTGTCACCTGCATTTCGCACAATTTTCTCCACTAGGTAAGTCTCTGGTAACTTTGCACATTATAATAAATTCGAATGAATAGAACGAGCCCTGGATAAGCGACCTGCTAGAATCTTCCAAAATAAAAGTTCTGGGGTTAGTTTTTTTAACACCAATAACTTTGAATATTTCATAGCTCCATTGTACATTAAAGCCCTTATCAAAAACATACCTTAAATTCGATATATGCACACTATCGCCAATTTTGAACTTTAGGCGACTAGGATCAGCTGTTTTAAGAGTTGTATGTACAGTATTCAGAAGCGAATTATTATTCACGTCTTTTGGAGCCATTCCAGCTGTGCGATGAAATTTTGAGTTGTAAAACTTTGTTATTTGAGGTAAAATATGTATCCATTTGTGGGATCCTCTGGCGGTGAATTCCTTTTACAGCATCCCCTTAAGCATTCTTATCACGCGTTCCACAATCGCGCACGTCTTTTCAATGTTAGAAAAACAATGATTAATACAGTATTTGTTCATTAATGCCTTAAAGTGTGAATTTATAAATTCACTTCCTCGATTACTTTGAATATTATTAACCACTTGTTTCTGCAACACTTTATTCAGCGCATTTGCAACAATCAAGCTTATTTGTTTTTTAATGGAATTGTATACATATACTTTGAGTATGCACCTATCACCATGAGAATAAACTTTTAACCTTTATTAACTTTGGAAAATGCACTAAAATCCGCCAAGTCAATTTGAAAGAAATCATTCAGACCGAATGTAATTATTTTCCATCTGGGGAAATTAATGCGACGCGGAGTGTGCAATTCGTCCACAACATCAGCATTATTCATATTTCACTTATTTTACTTATGTTTTATAAATATCATAAATATCATAAGTATCCATCTTCTGTCAGCTCCTCCAGTATCGATATAATTTCCGCCTGATTACTGTTTGTTACCTGCTTCTTGAGACACAATTAGTAACCACAGGTGTGCTATTGACTCATTAGGATTATTATAGTACAGAAAATTAGTGCCGTGCTCTTGCTTAAACTATGTTTTTCCACGCTAGAGTATCTGCGACTTATTAACAGGAACTTGGGATGGTTCATATCCTTATACCCGCCAATAGTTGTGTCATTGACCACGTACTGTGCGTTAGTAATTTGTACCAGATATTTATAAAATTCTAAGTCGTCATTCGAATAAGCATTAGGGTATTTTTTTAAACATAATTCATACAAGCCCTGTGAAACATTCACTGTTTCCACTCCTACTTTTAGTTCGTCTCCAGGTAGAAATTCTACTTCCTGACCACATAAAAACTGGTTCTTTCTATGTCTGTAAATGTCATAATCAATATCACGCCCTGCATCACGTCCTTTCAACTTGAGATACTTTAGAGTGGTGTCACTGAGTTCAAGAGGTTCGTTTTCTTGCTTCAAAATCTTGGGTTCAATATCCGACGCAGTTGGTTTCAAGGAATCGAGGCAAGCAGAGACCGGTTAAAAAATGTCTTCATTTATAAAATCTTGTGGGATCCGGGTTTTCTTAGCTTGCAAATATTTACTTTTGACTGCTACTATAGTACCGTGCAGCTGTTCCGCGAGAGCCGACATTTTAATAAGAATCCAAGTCACTTATTTTTTCATTTATATAGACAACGAACGCATATTGTACATATTGTGATTAGTCTATGGTCGTATCTGAACACCAATATCGAGAAGATTTGCGAACAGAGGGGAATCACTGCGATTGATAGGGAGGTGTTTAGCAGCTGATGAGGGGTGGTTGTCGATTAGCAGTTGAGAGGAGGAGGATGCAGAATGGAGACGGCATTGTGTTCCCACAGACACGACACAGGCGTCCAATATTCCGAAATTCTGCTCAATACTTAGTATTTTAGAATGTGTATACTCAATTTTTGTATTTCATACGCTGAGTTTCACATTTATATTCCTCAATAAATACATTCCCATTTCATCAATGTTAGCTTTGACATTCGAAATTTCTGCAAGTCGCAGTGTTATATGTTCGTGCAACAATTGAAATTTTTTGTCGAGAGAATGGTTCATTTAGCATATGAAACTCTCGTTTTTGGTTTGTAGTTCACTCAGTATGTGTGCCAATCTGTTTTCTATCGCTCTAGGCAAAGTAATTAGATTTTCCAGCCCTCTGTCAATTTCTTTCAAACATCAGAACTGTGTACGAAACTTTTTTTCAAGTAGCGAGTTAAATTTACTGACATATCAGTTAACAATTTTCCAAGATATTAATAGTTGACCATACAACATTCGTTGTAATAGTATTAGTGTGAGAGTCATAATTCTTGTTTGCAGCATTGTTACATTGAACCAGGTTTCCAACCCCATACAGTATATGACTGCTAAGGCTGCACATACCATTGCAGTCCTGTGTTATACAGTCACCTCTCCTCTTCAAGGTATTATGACAACTTAGAAATTGAAAAATTCATTCTTGCTCGACTGAAATATATTTATCAAACCCCTCCCTAAACCTCCCATTATATATGGGAAAGTCTTTGACTATTACTAGAAATTCATACTTGTTATGCGTACAGTACACTCAAATTTCTTGAAACTTGTTCAGACTCATATCTGTAGACACGTGATCGCTGTAGACATGTAGTGTGTTCAGATTGTCCATTTTAAACAAAACTAAGGGGTTGAAGTTATCTCTCAAATTATGTTTTGGTATACGAGCATAGCTCTGGCTTAAATAAAAACAGTTAACGTTATAGTGTCTACCTAAACTGAAGTACATTTGAATCTCTCTTTGCGGTTCAGCACACACATCATCAAAAATAAACACCGAGTTTGCCAACACATGTTTAGGATCTATTATGGTTTATCTTACACTGCAAAGAAAATATTTCATTCCCTCAAAGAATTTATAATTTGTTCCAATTGTTTGTATTTCTCTTGATATAGTGTTTTTGAAAACACATAAACGTTCTCAAATTTCAAACCATTAGGTTTTTCAAGTAAATTCAGAATCAGACTCATTTTACAACTAGAAGAAGTGCCGGACACACCTGCTCTAATTGTGTGTGGAAACTGTGGTCCGTGTAAACCCACTCTGTTATGAACTTCGTCGGCCTTTGAAATATCTATTGGCAATTCATGTTCCTGTTTTATTATCTTCATTATTACTGAGCTAAACCGTATATAAGCATTGCCATATACATAAAGTTTCTCAGTTTTAAACTATGCTTCGTGCACACAAGATTAAAAAAGAGCATGGTCTACTTAAAAAGATAATTAACAATCTTTTCTTCGAAGCTCATATACCATCATATATTTATTGCAGGCCAGGTACGCATCTCGCTACAAGATCAGCATGTGGGAATAAGCCCTTTAATTGTTTGGACGCAGCTTGCAAACAACACAATATAGAATATTTTAATAGCAACGATCTTAAAGAACATCTAGCAGCAGACCGCGAGTTGGTAACCCGAGCAGAAGAAATAGCGAAATCACAGCAGACCAAACTTGGCGAAAAAGCAGCCTCTTGGCTCACATCGAAAATTATGAAGGCTAAAAAATCAGGTTTTGGAAATATATAAAAAAGAAAACATGGCATAGCAAAGCATAAGATATTTGGAATGATTCCATTACTGTTTCCGGCGTTGGCTGCATTGGGTACCCTAGTGGGAGGGGCCAGTGCTATCGCGAAAACCATCATGGCGAAAAATGCTAATGAAAAGCATTTAGGTGAACTTTTGAATGCTAAAATGGAAGCCTTAAACTCGAAGGCAAAAAATTGGGCTGGGCTTTATCTGCATCCATGCGCTCAGGGAGGAAATCTAAAGAAAAAGTAGAAATGCACAAAGTGAAAATATTAAACAGTTTAACACAAAACCCGCTAACCGATAGAGACTTGCATAACTATGCTAAAAAATTGTGCATACCGTATTTTCGAGGTGTGTACACGAGGAACACTCTTCCCAACAAACTGCACACATGCTAAAATGTAGTAATAAATTTGGACAATGTAAATGGTGATGGAACACATTGGAAAAGTTTTAGCAAAAATAACAACACAGCGCAGTATTTGATAGTTCCGATGATTTGCGGCTGCCAAATAAGGTGCACGCTTACTTGAGGTGAAGCAAAGTAATGTATATTTACTTGAGCGATCAGTTACCAAACATGTAAACTATGGACACTTGTGTCGTACATTTCTCGTGCGCTATGAAAGCAATGCGTAGCTGGGAGTCAGAGACCAGTAATAATGTCGCTAACTTTACTGTTGACAGGTAAATCCTAGGAATTGAAAGCTATGTATTTTCCACCTCTAGACTTGACCAGTGAATGGCAAGTATGTCTGGTAAGCCTCGTAACTTATAATTCTATACCGAATATCGATGTTCGAAACAACATATTTGTGTATCAGCTAGTTGGTTCCAACGATCAACACGAAATAATTATTCCTACTGGCTCATATGAAGTTTCAAACATTGATGAATATTTAAGGATTGCATTACCTGAAGGTACAACGTTTTCTCTAAAAGGAAACAAAAATATTTTGAAATGTTAGATGATGAGTAATGTCTTTGTAGACTTTAGAGCACATGAATCATTTTGCTGAATGTTAGGTTTTAAACCAACAATTTACCGGGCGAATCAGCTCCACGAATCACAAGATCCTGTAATTATATTTCCAGTGAACATTTGTAGAATAAATCTGAAAATTGTGAGAGGTTCCTATTTAAACGACAAACCATCCAACACTGTATACGAATTAACGTGTTCTGTTCCTCCGGGTTTCAAAATAATTGAACGACCTCACACACTAATTTACGTGCCTGTAATAGTTAATTGCTTCGATTAAATTATTTTGCATATTACGGACTAGAATGGTAAATTGGTGAATTTTTACGACAAAAAGATAACTGTATGTCTTCACTTGAGGAAAGCAAACAAACAATAAAAGTATCGTTGATGTATTGTAATACATTCAGAATGGAGATTAATTTCCGTAACAACAGTTCTACGCCACAAGGTCGACAAGCGCCGTAGAACATGTCTGTGTTAAAACATAGAAATGCAATAAAACACATGTTACAGAACAGTATAAAACAACGCGGATTTGGACGTAGACCCAACACTTCTCAACAAAGACCTGTGGAATTTTTACAGAGTTTAGGATATACAGTGAACAAATACGGACGGAGTGCTTAATATCGACCAGCCCATAATCTTTGACTATGAAATCACAAAGATGGAGTTACATATTACGAGCCCTTCGGGGTGGGCCAATATGTCTTTCCATCAGAAATAAGGATTTGTATACAGAATCAAGATATGTACACACTACCTTGCAAATCGCACATACGACTGAGAGGTACGTTTAAAAAAGCTGACAGAACCATTCCCATAAACACGGGTATCGAGCATAACTGATTTTTACACTTGTTTCATCGTGTAGCATATGAACTTAATGGTGTGGAAATTGACCAGACGCGAGGTGTCAGTATTACTTCAACAATAAAAAATTACATTTGTGTAGCTACATACAAACAACAAGCTTACAGAGTAGTCGGTTGGTCTGATAAAAATGATTTTAAATTGAGAATAAACTCCGGTGGAATATTCGAAGCGGTAATAACATTGAGAATGGAACTTGGTTTCGCTGAAGACTATAAACATGTTGTTCTTAATGCAAAGCAGGAGCTGGTATTTCTTCTGACAAGTGCAGCAGCTAATGCAATTTATCATTCAGTAGAGGTTGAGGAGGCAGTCAACCTAGAATTGAAAGCTGACAATGGTTGATGTCTTATGTGGCTGTGAATACCCGGGAACATGAGCATTTACTTAAACATGTAGAGCGAGGCTAAGACATTACTATCGTGTTTCGCTCGTGGGGTTTGGAAACTTATCCCACCTTACCTAGCTCTCAGAAAGTCGTATGGAATATTAAATCGAGTTTACTCACTGAGAAACCAAGAGACGTTATCATAGGTTTCCAAAGTAACAGACAAAATAGTTACTATAGACAGGTCACTTTTCGACCACTGCAACATAAAAAACTTCAAGCTGTATTTAAACAGTGAATGCTGCCCCAATTCGATTTTAACATTAATTTTACTAATGTTGCATTTCTGATAGTTTACAAAATGTACACCAACTTTCAAGCTGACTCTTACAGACGAGATGCCTCCCCTTTATTGTCGCCAACTGATTATGTTAACAAAGCGCCATTGTTTTTATTTGATGTGTAGAAGCAAAACTACACAATAAACACAAATGTAATCGATTCAAGAATTTAAATTACTGCTGATGTAAATTTTCTACCGCAAACACGAGCGTTTGCCTTCATATTACACGACAGACTGATTTCTTATAATGCTCGTGATAAACTCGTGAAATTATTGACATAGTTCAGTTGCTTGTGTGACTTTAAATGGAGAACATGTTTTGTAATGTGCATGGTTTTTACGATAGTACAGGCTTTATTGTTAAACTAGTTTATTAAACACAAACAAGAGGCGTGTTGCTTACTTTCATGGTAAAAGCACCATTTCCCTGGAGCCTTGTGGATGAAAAATTCAAACATACTAATGAGTGGCTTATACGTAATTACCACGGGATTGCTAGGGGTGAAGGTAACTTTCCTTACGTGCAATTGACGCATCTTCTCAAATGCTGCCTAGGAAATACTACAGTCTATGTTGCAGGAGTAGACCAGGAACGAATTCTATGCAAGTTGTATACGAATAATGTCATTGATTTACAGACAGTGCATGTCTGTCCATCATTTAAAACATTATGCAAAGGAGATTACCGACAGTTTTCACTCGCACAGAAAAATGTCGGTAACTTGCGTGAATGGTACACACATAATTGTATTTAATACTGTGTTGGAATTTTTATCTACTCAGTTACTACACCACTGCTATTCGACCTGTATGAAACTTACAAGAAAGTGCAAGTGGGTTAGAGAAGAGAATGTTTTAAACCTCATAGCTTACCGTTACAAATGCACGTGTGTAATGATAGCGAACATTGGGTGTATTACTTCGATAATTATTTAGGTATTCGGTACGGAGAAGGAGTCGAGTGTCAGCTCGCCAACTGCCCCGTCTACCATTTACATCCAGATGTATATTTACAGTGTACTTACAACAACCTATTACAACTCAGTTTCATCGAAGTGTTGTATGAACATCACTCTGAACACAGCATTGATTACAAGCTAATACGACCTGAAAGTGGAGCGGTACTGAACTAGTACGAAGGTTGTGATGTGGATATACATAGTCATTATCAAATAGAAAAAAAACACATTTTATATGCTGTGTTGTGGGTGGAGTTGTTCCATTGCAAATGCTAAGAATGAAGGGTAATGAAATTGAATGCAAATGATTTTGCTTCTATTGCTTTCATGTACGTAATACATTACATCTCACTATGCACTTACTATGTGCTTTATGCATGCTTGTTTCGTGTTTTTCCTCTCGGAAAACATAAATATTAGTTGGTGACGAGACTTTGAGCTGTACACTTCAAGTAATGTAGTGCAGCTTTGGCGGTTACTGGAGACGTCATTCGCCGTAAACCTACAACTACATTTCTGCGGGGAATTGAATCATGAACTTCCATCCAGGCAACCCGTATGTCAGTGTTTAAAAAGGAAGAAACAGTGTTGAATATGCTTACTGGTCTGCTGGCGTCTTACGACACTTTATTGAGTGATGTGATGGAATATTTCACATTAAAGTTATTGCGTTTCCTCTAGGGGACGAGCGCGGACACATTATTGCTTATCTGGACATTGACAAGTGTTCAGTTAATTACATTTTGGAGACGGCGCCACTTCCGTGCACTGTGGAGCCAGTCTACGAACATTTTAAGACCTTGTTTCCTGAGCAAGCTACCAACATCGTACTACATAGTCCTGACTGCAACACCTCGTGCATCGACTCATCATACATGACGCTGCCCTGTGTATCTCCAACATCTGTCATGTTGACCCGAACTGACAGGAAACCCCGTGTTAAGAGAATGTGTCAATCTAAAAACGAATTTGCTATTAAGAAAAATGTTAATAAGGGTTTGCGCAAAATACTTTGTACTGTACTGCAGTCTTTACCTCAATAAATGCTTAAAGAAATTATACGTGTTTTATTTCAAAGAGTGAATTTAATTCATTACAACTGTCTACCCACAGTACATGACTTCTCGGATAACATTCAGGAGCATTGAATTTATCGATTATTCGCTTTGCTAATCGTGGGAAACACTTCGCTCGCAGCAGCTCGCAGAAGGGTGCGCAGCTTGGTAATTAAAATGGTGCGTTTTGTTTTATTGGCTGAGTCATGTGCCATTTTAATGGTTTCGAATTTATTGATTATTAACTTTGCTGTTCGTGCATGATTCATGCACAGCTGCCAGTTTTAAACTATGCACCCTTCTGTTTCCTAGAAGCTGAAGGGTGTATGAGTCATGCATACAGAGCTGTTCTGCCATGCTTTTAATTAGCATGTAACTTGTGCATTCTGTATCACTGTGTGCTTGTTAATGCTGGCTGCAACACCTAACCTCCTCACATAATGTTAACAGTAAGTACATTAAGTATTAACAATATGTAGGCTTGTATGTATGGTTGCATGTATGCATGTAGGTATTGTGTGCGTACATATGTATTGCATGTATCTAGATGTTGTCTGGTGTGAATTTATGTAGCTTTACGTGTTTGAATGTAAGAGTGATCGTATGTACGTTTGTCTGTAGTGTTGTGTATGTAGAGTATGTATGTGTTGCATGTATGTATATATGTATGCATGTATGTAGGTAATGTGTGCTTACACCTCCATGGATCTAATGTTATAACAATAGGGTGACGTTCTACAGGTCGATAGTTTGAACCATCATTGGGGAATTTTAATTTTAAAAAAAGTTGTTTCTATGGGGAATCGAACCCTGGACATTTAGAGTTTAACTCTAATGCTCAATCCACTGAGCTTTTTTTATTGTACTAACAGAAAATTACAATCTTGTACAACCACAAAAGCAACAAAGTCCACTCTATCTACAGTACAAAACAATGACAATAAACCACACACCCTACATGGTCAAACCTTTCACACAAAGTTATGTGGGGACAGAGGCTCAAGTAGGCATATCCCAAAAAAACAGTAAATTTAAGTATAAAAAAGAAAATAATTGCATTTGTTTTAACGCTTTTACAAAACATTCATACAAAGGGCTACATGTATACACTGATCTGAAACAGACAAGTGAAAAACACAAATTTCTTCTTAAGTTTGATATCATTCCAAGTCTAGGGTACGGACCTAGGACCGTCGATTTAGGTCATGTTATTTCACTGCAAGATCATATTTTTACACATTGCAATTTAGTTCTTATGTGAGCATTGTAAAACTTGTACTTGTTAAAATGAAAATAAATAGTTGCCGTAATACTTTCTCAATGTGCCTCTTCTGGCCATGTTCCACCTGTCTTGACGGAGGGTTGTTATAAAGTCTCGTAATGTAATCGGAGTTTTGATGTCGAAATGGAAGGCGATTGCATGGAACAAGTACCAAGCTTCTGCTCTTCTCTTCACCGTAGGGAATACATAAAAGTCACAATGAAGTAACTTGCTATCGCTGATGTCCCCTTGACCATCATTTATTATTTGTCGCACATGTGACCTACACCATTGCCATATTGGAACTGCGTATGTACATGAGTTTATTCTGTGGATAACTGTGTCGGTAGATTCACACACGCCACATGTAGGATCATCTGTCAAGTTTATATGGTATTTTCTCTGCTGTGTATCTATGATGTTATTGCAAAAATGATATGCTTCCGATCTTAGATCTGAAGATACGTTTATGTCCGCTATCATTCTCCATGTCCTACCCCATCAGATAGTCGGTACTTTATTTACAACTGCTGGCACAATGTCTACCGCTTTGAAAGCTCGTTGGTAAAAATTACTTGCAGAAACAACAATTCCTTCTGGAATGGACTGCAAAATGTGTGTAAGCCTTTCTGTTGCGCTACGATATGGGAGTGGCACACGACCAGCTTCTGACCACAATTTTTTCTGCAGTGCAGCATATATATCGTCTTGACGTAGAACTGTTGCAATCGCCGTCGAGTGGTATATCACTTCGCATTTTATTGTATGGTTAGTTATGCCAAGTCCCCCCACTTGCACAGGAAGATACAATTGAGTCCGTGCCAATTTGAACATGTGCGACTTCCATAATAAGTGTCCAACACAGCTTAGAATTTTTGCATTATATCGTTGTGGTAGGGGAAGAATATGTGCCAGATACCATAGTTTCGCGAGTAAAAAGGTATTTACTACTATATTTCTCCTCCACTAAAAGACTTTTGTCATGAATCAGTATATTAAGGTTTTTTAACTGTGCACTGTTTAAAGCCATAAGTTTAAGCTTCGTGTGTCTGATGTTTTCCATGACATTTTCTCCACTATAAGCGTGCTGGTGCAGTTCACGCAATAGGGTATCATAAAAATCTTTTGTTCCCCGTCGTTCCTCCGCTAATCGATATGCATGCAATTTAAACAATCTCATTACATTTGGTTTCACACACGTGTCCCACCATATCGCTACAGATTGGTACTGCGATTTCTTTAAATGCCAATGCACCCAACTATCCATGAAGTCCTCTTTCACTTCCATATTATGCAATAGGGACGTATTAAGACGCCAAGTTCCTTGTCCAATACGTGTGACGTCTGCAAATTTTTCGTATGTAAAGATCACTGCACAATGGTCACTAAAGGATACGGGGATGACATCATAACTGTGAACCTTCGACAGGTGTCGTGACTTCACGTAGAACCGATCAATGCGTGATCGGCTCTGTGATGTTACATACATATAACGTGTTCCCTGATCGTCTGAGGCCACATCACTAATTTCAAGGCGATGTATTACGGCAGAAAGCGCAGCGTTGGTAGGATTATAACCTCCTTGATGGTCGCAGGGTTGCACAATACAATTAAAGTCGCCACCAAAAATAATTTGGTTACAGTCTGGATGAAAAAATGGTATTATTTCCTCCACGTAAAACCTATTTCTTTCGCGTCTCGCCTGGGATCCTGATGGTGCATATACCTTGATTAGTGATACCTCATTAATTTTTCCCGACATGACCCGGCCTGATGGATTATAGTGCAACTCTTCTAGTTCCAGTCCAGCCCGGGTTATGATTGTCGTCCCTCTGCCATGGCTGCCAACATTCGTGTATACAATAAATGAGTGAAATCCTGCAAAGTCGTGCATGATGACTTCTTGTAAGAAAGCTATATCTACCGCCCGAGATCGAAATAGTGCTTCCAGCGACACTATACGTACGGAGGTCGATACCCCGCATAAATTTAACGTGAAAATTGTCAAGAACACCAACATTTATATCACAAATTGAGTTTGTTATTCATCAGATGTCTCTACCCGCACCTTGCTATTGGACCGACGTAGTTTTTCCATAACTTCTTTGGTGAGGTCTAGCGAATCTTGCCTATCCCTGTCATGTTGCGATAACACCTGTGTTTTTCGCATTGGACTTTTGCTCTTGGCCCTAGAGTCGTGATCATATGGTCGTTTTGTATTGTGTCCATCATGTACCGTTTCTGTATCGTCCGCCCAGGAGTCCCCCGACCCGCCACTTTTTGTTTTGGAGACACCCTGTGTATGTTGTGTCTGGCCATCTTTAGCAACAGCACTGGCACTATGCGTATCTGCCACAGTTTTTCGTTTCTCAGTCAACAACGACTTTAGGTTAACTGATTTCTGAGTCGGAGTTTCCCCGATGGGTGTTTAAAACAGGCCCTTTGTGTTCATGTGGTTTGAGGTCAGGGTACTCTATCCGTGACAGTGTTGAAGTTGGTACTGTTAACGTGTTTTCTGGGTGACTGTCGGCTGTTTGTTGGGTACCCCACCTTCCAATCGTGCGTGCGTCCCTGTCTTGCAATTTAGGACACGTTATGCGCTCGTGTGTAGTGGATTGGCAGTAACTACATGTTCTTGGTTGTCCCTGGTAGATAACTACGCCACGGTAGCCATCAATTGTGATGTACGAAGGAATGTCTTTTTTATTTCCATTTTCGCAATTCGTACTCCAGTTTTTACGGTAAATTTGTATTTTTTACTCCACACTTCATCGTGTAATGTAACGATTCGACCATAACCCTCTAATTCTGTGAAAAGTTTTTGATTATCCAACTCTATAGCCAAATTTAATATCCTGACAAGTTTTATGTTATCAACTGCTTTTTCAATGCTGACGTGTATAATTTCCTGGTCTACAGAGACCAAAAGTGACTCACTATTTGTGCGCCGTAGTATCTCTTCGCACGGACCGGACGAGACAAATTTCATAAATACACAGTTCTGGTGATCATCCAGTTGTATGGCTTCCAGTTGCTCTTCGGTGACGTTCAGGACGGAGTCGATCCATTCATGGATTTCTAAGGCAGATGGCTGTTTTGCAAACACAATGCGCAATGTATTCACACGGATGTTCAACATTGTACAGATATACAAGATTACGATACTCAAACAAAATATCCCTAGCCACTCGTGTACAGAAACCTCCTCGTTTCACGCTCGAGCGACCAACCTCCGCTCACCGACACGATGTGCACCCGGCGGAGGCACGCATGAAACTTATCTATCGAAACAACTGGTAAACACGTCGTAAATGTTATTTCTTACTGTTCTTCATTTTTGCCCAGATCTGTGGCGAGAGCACTATTATTTTCTCTGCGTTGCTCCAATTTTTTATAATCTGGTGAAAACTTCTATATGGCTTCCTCTGCAAAACGTGTCTGTGTAAAGAATGTTGGCGAGGCCAGCAAGTCTCGTGGTGGAGCGACCTATCCAGCTGCCTTTATTGAGCACTTATCTCCAGCTCCGCTCACTTACACGCTCTTAGATATGGCCTTTGGTAATAGGCTCGTGGATGCACATATCAGTAATGACCAGGCTGAAACTGACGTGGATTTGAACACATTTCTTATCAGGTGTAGAGAGCCCTTCCTGGCTTTACTCTCGCGGCAACACAGTCCCATTAAAGTGTATGTGTCTCTGAGTTGTAAATTTACTAAAGGTGGGTTGGCGGAGGAAACTACCACAGAGAACTTTGATTTTTCTTCCAAATCATGTGCACTTCTCGAATCCTCAAATGTGGGTGAAACATTTGATGAGAAATTCATTCCTGCACTTACAAATAACGTAATAGAGTTTGCTTGGTGCTGTAGTAGGTGGGCTTTGAAGCTACTCCTACAACTGGGGGTGCATATATCTCAGTATATGCCATTCACTGTAGTGCTGCACACACTAAAGTCCCTGCATTTATCGGCAATAGGAAAGCTTGCGTCAATGTAGACTGTCCTACCGATGACTGATTTTTGTACAACGTTGTCGCGGGTTTATATCCCGCACCATATCATAGTGAAAGAGGCACATCTCACACTGAACCTAGGACAATATTTAAGACGACTGGTATGACGTTCCCTACAACGCTACATCAGGGGGTGCATTTCGAGGAGATGAATAATATTTGTGTTAATGTGTACACTTGTGTTGACGAAGACACGAATATTATTGACGAATCGTGCGCTAATGCGATGGACACTCGCATAGATCCTCTTCACATAACTCCTGTGCGAAGAGAGCACCATGTAAATGTTTTAGCACTTCACGCCAGTGAATGTAGTGCTCATTTACACTTTGTAAATATAAAAAATCTAGCTCGCCTTGTACACAGTCAGTTGACTAAACATCATGGAATAATTTGGGTTTGCTAGTATTGTCTTCAGTATTTTTCGAGCGAAGACCGACTCACTATACACACTGAACAGTGTAAACAACACTCTGCTGTAAGCGCTTCGTTCCCAAGTTAGGAGGATACATGGCTTGAATTCACAAACTTTTCTAAGCAGAAAAGAATGGGCTTTATAGCATGTTGTGACACTGAAACTTTATTGTAACCCATGGCTACATATATGCCATAAGATGGCAGTTACACACGACAGTTATGAATAAAGAGGTACTGTAAGCTGCGTCTGTTTTGTTAGTGTGTAGTTATGATGCTAGCAAAAGAGAGTACTATAAGTGTGTGGGTGAGGATTGTATGGACTGTCTTGTGGCTAAACTTATCGAGGTGACGAAATATGTGTGTGACATTTACAAGGTAGATGTAGGTAAGAAGAAGATGACTGCGACCGATAGGGTCCGGCTCGCGAGTCAGACTAAATGTCACATTTGCAAGAACAACTTGCATAATTCTTCAGACAAAATTGTACGTGACCATGACCAACTGACCGGTGAACTTGGAGAATACATGCACAACAAGTTCAATTTACAGTTCCATCTTGCGAAGAATCAGCTCGTAGCTGTATTCCACTACATGCAAAATTATGACATGAGTCCGCTGGCCTCTTGCTATGTAACACAGGCAGACTGCAGCATAGTTGTGAAAAATCCGGGCAATATTTAAGTCATTGGAAACACTATGGAGTGTTACAAGTGTATCACAAGACTAATTCCGAATGGGAATACAGTACAAGGAGGCATGCACACAGTACGACTTAGGTTTATAGATTCATTTAACTTCATGATGGCATCACTGGACTCTTTTGCTGGTATTCTAGTGTCGCACAAGCTAATACTCACCCAGGTGCAGTTTCCAGACGACATTCAGTTTGATTTGGCGCAAAGAAAGGGGGTGTTTCCATACGACCATGTGCAGTCTATGGAAAATTTACATGAGACATCCCTGCCTCCTAGGAACACATCATATAATGTAAGGAAAGGCGAGGGCATGAGCGAGAGCGATTACATGCACAATCAGGCTTCTTGGAATGTGTTCAACTGTAATACACTAATGGAGTATGCCTTGCAGTATTTACATGTGGATAAATGTTTGTTTGTAGACATTTTTGAGAGTTTCAGGACTGTCTGTTTGGAGGCATATGGTGTGGACCCCGCATTTTATGTCACGGCTCCTGCTCTAGCCTGGGACTGCCTTTTATCAAAGACACAAGTGTGCTTGGAGCTGCTGACTGATCCTGATAAATATATTTTTTTGAACATGGGGTTCGAGGTGGTATTACTAATGTGCGTAAAAGGCATGCAACTGCCAATAATATTTACATGGACGAGGACAACGACCCCTCCCTCCCGTCATCCTACATCTGCTACTTTAACATAAATGGTATGTAAAGTTATACAATGATGTCGAAGCTTCCTTTTGCTAATTTTCAGTGGGTTCCGGAAAATGAATTTTATCATTGGGATTTCGCCAACATCGATACACAAGGGGACTCATGTTTTTTTTCGCAGAAGTTGATTTGATGTTCCCAGAGGAATGTCACAATATGCTATCCGATCTGCCACTTGCACCAATCAATAGCTTACAGCCAAATGGTTCGACAGAAAAACTTTTACTTACTTTAGAACCGAGGAAGAATTATATTCTAGAGGGGCAAACACTGAAGCACTACCTAGCATACAGTGCTGTTTTGCAGTCTGTTCACAGTGTAATACACTTCGATCAGAGTACATGAATGGCATCCTACATTAGGTTTAACCTTGACAAGCGTGCTCAGGCTGCGAACGTTTTTGAGATATCGTTTTTTAAATTAATGTGCAATTCTGTTTATGGCAAGTGCCTTCAAAATGTTCGTCGGGAACATGATATTCGTTTCTTTTCGTGGTACGACACGATATATGGTGCGGCAGAACTGGTTGGGCATCCGACATTCAAAGTACGTCAAATCTTCTCCGAATAACTTGTGTTGATCAAGATGGAGAAGCTTGATGTTACATTTAACAAACCATTGTACACCAGTGTTGAAGTTCTCGACCTTTCAAAATTGTATCTATACGATTTTCACTACAACTTTATGTGACAAATGTTTCCTTCGCCCTCCTTACACCTGCTGTATTATGATACCGACAGTTTAATTTATGAGGTACACTGTCCCGATGTGTATGCTCGCATAGATCCTCATTTGGCAACACGCTTTGACACTTCAAACTATGCACCAGATAATTGTCAAGGTTTTCCTTGCATAAAAAAGGGTGTTTCAGGCATTATGAAGGATGAGTGTGGTGGCAACATTATCACTGCCTTTGCAGGTTTGCGTCCTAAACTTAACGCTTACACCGTACAGGACGGGAAATGTACGCATAAAGCTAAAGGTGTAAAGGGTAATGTACTGAACACGCTTATGTTTAGTGATAATTTGGAATGCTTAATGCACAATTCACGGGTCTGGGTCATCCAATATAATTTCCGGTTGCACGATCACGTGTATACGGAACGTGTATCCAAAGTAGCATTATCGGCAGCTGACGATAAGCGTTACACCAACACAGATGGTATTACATTACCCTGGGGTCATTATCACATGTCTTTACCAGATTAAAAAATGTGGATAACATGAGGAAAATTCACCTGCTTGCTTCGCCTGGGTGGTCTGCAACGTGCACACCATGACTGGTATGCTGTGAGGACTACCGAGCCCGGCTGAACATCTGTTCCAGTGGCTTGCTTCGCTTGCCAGCTGGACGCTATCACGCCGGCCTATCTGTTGGCTGGGCACTAACACACAGACAATCCTATCAGCTAGGCTGGTATCCCGCTGTCGGTGTACCTGTCAGCTGTCTATACATCATGTCTACGTTATACAACATGATCACCTGACTGGCTGTTTGAAACAAGTATTGCATGTGTTTCACACAGCAAGCAAGCTGTGAACCACAGATAACTGTGTATAAGCTGTGTACCAAAGACAATACTTCACGAACTGTATGTGTTTTTTGTTTGTCTACCAAACTCTGACTGGGTCAAAAAATGTGTGCGCACATCAGTGTTGTTATACAGCCAAGTATATGTTAAATTCATACGTCACAAACTCTGCATGTACTGTGTGCGCACATCAAAACTAACACTGTTTTACTCAGCTAGCTGTGTACTAAAAGACACTGTGTGTTTGTTTGTCTACCAAACTCTGACTGACTCACAAACTGTGTGCGCATCAGTGCTGTTATACAGCCAAGTGTATGTTAACTTCATGTATCACGAACTGTGCATGTACTGACTACGTTACGAACTGTGTACCACAGCATAACATGTACATAATAAATTAAGCAAAAAATGTATATGTGATTTTACTGCTATATATGTATTTTTGATAAATAAGTTGCCATTATTTAAATGTGTGAGTTCTTATTTCGTAGCAGAGTCCTCTCGTTTTTAATATACTCACCTAGGATGTCAGCAGCCAAATGAGTAGCAACAGCTGCTGAGCATCGACATATAGCTTTGGAGAAATTAAAGGTTATGAATTGAGGGGTAAGAATGGAGGGGAGGTTGAGTTTTATACTAGTAAAACCTGTTTCCCCTCTTCATTCGAGTAGTAACTGTGTTGGAAGGAGGTGCTGCTGCTGCTGCTGCTGCTGCTAGAGGTAAGTCTTAGAGGGGGTATCACAAGCCTGTGATACACAAAGTGTTGGAGGGGTTCATATGTGTTGCACACACACACTCTCTCTCTCTCTCTCTAGTGTCATCTTAATTTTTCTTGAAGATGTCTTCAAGATGTCTTCTAGATTATCAAGGATCTACTATACGTTTTGAAGACATCTTGCAGTTTTTTAATGAGATGGAGTGTGAGATGTAGATGTCTCAAGGAGACGTTATGCGTCTTGAGATATGTCTTACAGACATATGACTGTGGGAGTTGTAGACATCCCAAGGAGATGCTTCTTCACAAGTATGTAATAAGCCTTCTAGCAAAATCCTTATTATTTTCTTGTAATGCCTTGAAGATGTCTTAAAAATGCTTGCAGTCTTCTTACGGAGATGGGATGTGAGTTGTAGATGCCACATGGAGATACTATGTATCTTGAAGATGTCTTACAGACATTAGGGGTGTGGGAGTTGAAGATGTCTCAAGGAGTTGCTGTGCATCTTTAGATATGTCGTACAGACATTAGGACTGTGGGATTTGTTGGCATCTCAAGGAGATGCTTCATCGCAAGTATGTGATAAGCCTTCTAGCACAATCTTTTTTCTTGTAATATCTTGAAGATTTCTACAAGATGTCTTCAAGATGCTATGCATCTTGTAGACTCCACCACCCCTCCCCCCAAACCATCCCTTGTTCATAACAATCAATACCCACATGGCGTTTAGGAACAACTTGTACCAAAGGGCCCATCTCCTCATTTCCACTCACTTCCCCTTACTTCCCCCACCCCTCCCCCCTTCCAGGGGGCGGGGCTTAAGCTCTCAGCTACTCACAGGCCTCATGGCACTTAGGTGCTATTCGTACCAAAAGTCCCCTACAACCAATCCCAGCCCAGGACATGCCCTCTTATGACCCTGTAGGCCAATCAGAGCCCTAGCAGCAGGCCGGGAAGGAGGGCCCATGTTAATCAAATGCTGGTTGTGTCGGTTTTGCTCCCTGTTAGGTCAAAATGCCCATGCTCCCCCTAAGTGAATTTCGTGACTTTTTACTTTTGATGTAATAAAATTTTGTATGGAAATTGATATGAATTTTTAATCACACTGCAAACAACTTAGCAAAGTAGTTGCCACAAGAATTTACTGTATGTTAAATATCATAATATTGAATATCTACAAAAATAGTTTCGTATAATTATTCATCATGATAATGTTTACTTGCCATGCTTTCATCTACTCGACACAGAAATAATTAGACTCACTTAGTAATTTGCGATTGCTAGTTTTACGTCAAACAAGACAAAGTTATAATTATAGGCTGACTGAAATTAGATGTGTAATTTGTGTTTAAATGTATTTCCTATAATATAGTTTTGTAAATGTAAGATGCGTTCATTTTATTCGTAGCAAATATTAAAGGCATGTAGTACTGGTTCATTTCTAAAGCTTGGTTTGTCTACGTGACATCAAGTGTCAACTACCTGCTGGCTGCTGCGCTGTGCTGGTAAACAACCTCAACTACGATCTTGGGTCATATCCCGCCAGCACCACACCATCACAGTGCCTGTGATTCATCTGTTCATGAGAGTAACGAGTTTGCGGGCAAATTAAAACCACGTTCGCAATGCACAAGCACTTCGGTGCTGGAATTTTCCTTTGTAGAACCACTGTAATAAAAATTAACATTTTTAAAGTGAACAGCTAATGTTACGTAACTTGAAAATGTAAAGCCCAATATTAATCAAATTAAGAGTAACTGTTGCAATGAATACCACAATCACACTTTATGTAAGAAAGTTTTGTTGGTTGGCTTATATTAGAAACACACGTAGAAAGTTTGTGTGTTATTTGTTACCTTGCACGAATGATTTTGTTGCTGAATTCCTTTACACAATGTGCTGTTGCACAGCAAGAGGCATATCAATGTACAACTGAAGTATATAAACCAGAGAATGATCTATGGAAACTAGGAAGGGGAGAAGAGCGATAAGTGCGATCAATCTCAACACTTTCCCCCTCTCACTGCCACAAAACACCAAAAACAATCGAAGTTGTATATAAGTGTACTTCACTTCACACTGTATTTAATTTTTGTAACTTTACATTCAGCAAATTAGTTAAATGTACCAGTAGTAACATACGTCAGTCTGGGTCAAATAAAATGCATATACAAAGTTTTTTTTCCATCCCAGAAATATGCCATCCCAAAAACTCTTCGCTGGACTCGTGCCTGAATCACTTTTTCGGCTGAACTTGCGCCATTAACTGCTCTGGGAAGGAACGCAATATTAGTTAATATATGAACCATTGAGAACTAAACACATTTTTTATTTATCAATTTTGCGTATTTATTTATAGATTGAAATACAAAGTGAGAGATTTTAGTAGGCACTTAGCATCCAGGTTTTCAGCGCTGGTATGGGAGGACACGAGGTGAGCATGGAATGAAGGGTCGAGGGAGGCGTAAGATCTATGGGAATACCACCGACCAACGGCATCGTCCATAACGATTCCCATGTGTCAAAACCACGTGCCACAATTCGGTACGACCTGCAGAGAATCAAACTATTGGGTCACCCTGGTTAAAAACGAGCACTCTAGTTGCTAAGACAACCGCTTCAAATTAAATGGCGTTAAAAACCTAGTGTAAATAAGTATGACACTATCGGTGATGTAAAAAGAGATGTAAATGCATATTTCAATATTGTATAATAATGTTTAGTGCGAATATATTAGTCACTGAATTACGTTTGCCTCAAGCACTTTCGTTTTTCAAAGATAATTGTTGCCTTACACATGGGAGGTATGCATAACGCAAGGTAACGGAACGATGATAAGTGGTTTGACATGTATGCCCATCGATTTTTGGCAACAGAACATGGCCACAGGATAACAAAACAAAAGTTGTGATTGCTCTATTTTCTTAACGACTCACGAGACCTATGCTCACCATTCACCACCGACCACCGTGTTATTTTCTTCTATCTCAGAGATCGTCAGTACAACTGGCACAGCCCAGCACCAGCGTTCGCACCTGCCGTTGTAACAGGCCATTTATTGATTATTTCTGGTAGTGTAAATTACCCAATAAATACAATTCACAATGTGTTACTAATTTTTCCTGTAATAATGTTTTAAGTATTAAAGCAAGAAATGTATGTATTAAAATTACATTTTGGTACATTTTTTTCAATTTCTTACCATAAATGTTTTCTTCAATTTCAGAAGATTTGTGAGTGTTTCATGGTAACATAATGTTTCAAATATCATAATATTAATATTTTCGTTAATGTAGAACTTAAACTTGGTATTAGCAGTGAGAATGTATAGGCTACATGTATGAGCACTAATCACATTATTTGATTTTCACTTTTCAGAATTTGTGTACGATGATGTCTTCAGCACATGGGAGACAATATGGGCAGCTAAACATGTGGCATCTAACCACTTTGTTCTCTTCATTGCCTTGGCGCTAGTTGAGACATATCGGGACATTATTTTAAGTAACAGCATGGATTTTACAGACATCATAAAATTTTTCAATGGTCAGTATATAAATAAATGTTACGTTTAATGATAATAACGAAATTTAAAATTGAATATAAAATGTATTCAAGTAAAACTCTAGCTCAGTTTTCCTGCATATTGTTTTACATTTTAGAATATAAACAAAATGTTACGATTCAATCTGTTTAAATAAGTTTAACTCGAACATTGTGGGTAAGATAAAATACATTTTAATAACTTATTTTTAATGCATGCAGTGTAAGTTAAGATTGTTAAGAAAAGTTTCCCAGAGAGTAAGTTAAGTTTATCAGAGAAATACTTATAAAAGAAAGCAATATATTAAAGCGCACGTTTGACTCGCATTCGGGCGGACCCGGGTTCGATCACCGGCTCAGGCCATCTTCAATTCGGTTTTACATGGTTTTCCGAAATTGCTCAAGGTGAATGCTAGGATGGTTCCTTAACAAAGACCATAGCAGTCTCCTCTCTCAGCTCCAGACTTTATACCAAGTTGCATGTCGGGGCCACGGTGGTCTTAGGGTCAGACCATTCGCCTCCCACCAAGGCAGGTCTAGTCCCCGAATTTTCGCATTTGGGAATCGTGCCGGAAAATGCCACTGGTCGGCGGGTTTTCTTGAAGATCTGTTTCCCCCACCCTTTCATTCCGGCGCTGCTCCACCATCTCCTCATGTCACCCCTCACCTGCTCTCAAGACTTCGATATTAAGCGCTGAACAAGAAAATCTCTCCCTTACCAAGTTGCGTGTCATCATCGCTAATGACCTCTCTGTCGACGAGACGTAAAGCCCACTTACCTTACTTTACCTTCAAGGGCACGTTAAATGTACAAAATATAGCATAAATTACTGCAGTTTATACCGAATGCTTCATTTATGCTTGCGGTATGAAAAGTTGTGCAAATCGGCAGTTACTATTTTTATTTTGCTTAAAGGTGGGATACTTGTAGTACTTGTAAAATGATAGCTACTTTATAATCATATACATAATTAATTAAAAGATTGATCTTCTATCAATGCAAATAGTAGTGTCCCAATGAATATATCAAAACTGTACTGCTTGGTGGAACTCCCCCAAACTTTACCAACCAACCCAGGAGGTCCAGGAAGGGTAAACCAATAGGGTAAACCGATCAAGACAGCTCCTAGGCCAGCTAAGCAAAGAAAGGGGAAAACAGCACTAACGTGGACACAAGTTGTTGATGGGTGCTCCTTATTAGAGGTCAGTGAAAGGGTCGAGCCTCCTTTCACCAACACTTCACATTAAAGATTATTTTAATTTAAGAGACCATAAAAATTCATTTATTTTTAATTTAGAAGCATGAGAGCCTTTGTGTATTAAACTTTGTGAAATGAGTTAGGTCTAGTAAATAAAAGTGTAATAACTCAGAATAAAATATTTTTTTAATACCTTGATTAGTTGATCAGATGACAATAAAATCTTTGCACACTGAGTATTTGATGTATGTAGATTAACCAATACAGTCCATTAACAAATCAAGAAAAGCTCGTAGGTATGACATAAGAATATCATAATAAATAAAATAAACAAGGGGATCCCCTCCAAAATATTAATTAGCTTACATTTTAATTTTACATATTTTAACAAATTTTCAATTTGCATCGTTCAGTTAATTTTGCAGAGGTTGTGATCGAATATTAAATAAAGTCACAAATTTGAATAATTAGTGCTGTGTGAACATCAAGTAGTTAGGATGAGAGAAGGAAAATTAATATATTGGCTGGACTTTCCTGGCTGTCCTTCATGGGGACACTCTTGCCACCGCCGAAAGATGTTACTTCTCCATCTCGCCCATGGCTACTGATGACGGTACAGTAAAAGTACGAGTAGAAATAATGTTACTTCTACATCAGAAGATGTAGACAAGCCAAATCCCTCAAATACTGGATAGGCTTCCTTTCCTTCTACGTAGCAAAGAGTTGAAACTGCGTGGTGGGGACCGCTACATTAAACAAGAAAAAATAAAAGTTACTTATAAGAAGAACTTAATAAAAACAATGTAACACTAGGGTGCAAAAAGTAATAAATGGAAAGAATAAACTCGCCCTAGGCGGAAAACTTGTCTGATTACAACATTACAAAATTATAAAAAGCACTAAGGGCCACTTTTATAAACATTTGCTTGATCCCAGTTCAACTAACACATGATCAAGTGTGACCAGAGATGAAATATTAACTGACTTGCATAAAGGATTTGTTCAATAAAATGATATCTGGTTTACTGACTGTAAGATCAAATTTACCATAGAGTAAGATAGTTTGAAAATGATTTTTTGATTGGTCGAAAATAAAGACGTCATTATGCAGGTGTATTTTATGTAAGTTTAACAAGAAATTTACTTTATCGTAGGTTAAGTATAATAAAAACAAGGGAAGACAGTACATCGTTTATTTATTAATTTCGCAAAATACTTTTCTGGTAGAAAA
The DNA here is from genome assembly GCA_003012365.1 of Medauroidea extradentata. Taxonomy (NCBI): domain Eukaryota; kingdom Metazoa; phylum Arthropoda; class Insecta; order Phasmatodea; family Phasmatidae; genus Medauroidea; species Medauroidea extradentata. The sequence goes on along the minus strand of PNEQ01069143.1, from coordinate 13,951 downwards.
TTACAGTATAATACAGTAGGTGTACGAACACAGTGAATAATTACTATATTCAGGAAACTAGTAGAGCTGCAGGAATTTTGTGCGAGTTAAATTACATCTTATAAGTGGCAGATAGTCATGATTTCAAACAAGTGTAAAATGATTGTCGTGCCGCATGCACGGACTATATTACCTGAAGCTATCATACGTTTTGTGCGGTGTAGTATCCATTATTCGGAAAAGTTAGAATCTTTCAGTGTGGTTTGTTGACTACTGGCAATTTGATTCGTGTGTAACAGCTTAAAAAGAGACACTTGTCCTTTGTCTTGCATCGGTAAAACAGTTATGGTTATATTTGTTTTTAAGGCTAACTGTTATCTTTTTTCTAAAGAAGTATGAAAAGAAATTTCTACACGAACGAGAGTCCTTCAGAATGATATTACCAATACACCTAAGTACTATCGTTTTTCAATTCAATTAAATTTATTTAGGCAGAGACAAAGAGTACACAATCTATGATACAATCGTCAGCATTCTTACATTGCGAAAAATTGCAATATATTGTATTGTGTTGCATTAACTAATCATTCTTCTAGCAACAAGTAAAGTAGCTATAGATTTCGTCATAATATTTCCAAAGACAAGTAATACATACATAAACAAAAGATAATATTTTAGCAAAGAAATGACATTAATTCTATCAAGAAAGACATTAAACTAAATGTGCCCTTTTCCTCACCCAGCCCAAATACAATAAAAGGAGTCCCAACAGTATATCATTCACTAATTTTAAAAATATTTTCTTGAACGTAACCTTAAGAACCATCACATAACCTATATGCACACAACCTATACATTTAAAGTGAAATGTATGTACCAATAGCAAAAATATTGCAGTTTCAAAAACTTAATTACTGTCTAACTTTATTTTTTGCCTTCTTGTTTCTTATCTAGATAAAATGTCCGACTAGGAAGACAATTAAGAAAGTCAAACAACTGATATATTGTATTACAACTTTTTAGCTTAATAATTTCAAGTTAATTCAATTAAAACTGAAAGTAAAATGTTCACATCCTAACCTAAAACTCCATCATCGATTTGCACACACTAGTTTTCACGATCAAAATTTTGCAACAAAACATTTTAAAGAAAATAAGAGTCCTCATGAATTGCAATTTATCTTTACCAAACACGAATTAAAATATAATTCATTAAAAACTCTACCAGCACAACAAGTCCCCAGGATGTCCTAGAGACGTCCTTTGAGGATATCCGGGTACATGCGATCCTCGGAATGTCTTAAGGATGGATATTTCGAATGTCCAAGAGCTCCAAAAAAACATGTCCCTAGGATGTCCCAAGTACCTCCTCGAAAAGTACATCACATCCCAGGAAGCTCCTAGGAAGACGAATTTGGGTCATCCTAAATTCCTCATCTGGGCACCTCCCAGGGATGTCCTTACAGTGAGCTCCCACGGAGCTCCTCTGAGGAACTCCCTGGGATGTCCCAACAGGCACTCCTTGGGATGTCCGAGCAGGAGCTCCCTGGGATGTCCGAGCAGGAGCTCCCTGGGATGTCCGAGCAGGAGCTCCCTGGGATGTCCGAGCAGGTGCTCCCTGGGATATCCGAGCAGGAGCTCCCACAGACGTAGCGGATTTCTAGGCAAGTTCCTAATATGACCACTAGATAGCTCATGATATTATTTAAATATACATGAGGATTGTTTAGTGGATAATTCATACAATTTATATATGCCTTAGGAAATTGGTACATTTGTTAATTTCGACACACATATTTTATTATTACTGGTAGAATTTTGGAAGTTGAAGCATTAAAAAAATGTTATTACAGACGAATTGTTTATTCAAAAGATATTAAGAGGCTACATTAACAATTACGTGTATTTGACTGTGTGTTAAATACTAAGTTTACATATCACCAAAACAAATACATTTGTTTTCTTTTGTGTTGAACACTAAACTTTTACTTTTGCTACTGGAAGGAGCTGCTAGGGATGTCCTAGGGATGCATTTAATACAGGTCCTAGGGAGCTCCTAGGGATGTCCCAGGGATGTGTTTAATACAGGTCCTAGGGAGCTCCTAGGGATGTCCCAGGGATGTGTTTAATACAGGTCCCAGGGAGCTCCTAGGGATGTCCTGGGGATGCATTTGCAGATCCCAGAGAGCTCCTGAGGAGGTCTTGAGGATGTGTTTATTACAGATCCCAGGGAGCTCCAAGTGATGTCCCAGGAATGTGTATGCCAGACATCCTAGGGATGTCCGTAGGCAGTACTTTTCCATGAACTTTTCCTACATGAAAAGGACTTGAAATGAACTTCCCTAGGACGTCCTAGGGACGACAGTTCCCCCATCCTACGGACGTCCTCAGGATGTCTGGGTGCTGGTAGGGAAGTATTTGTAAAAAACTGCAATCATTGCTAATGACCGAAGATAGTTTGCTTGAACCATGAAAATTGTTGGTTAAAAGTTATGTTAACTTTCCCGAAGATCAGAGCAATCACCGGCAATCACCATCACAGTTTATACCCTCTTTAGTGTTCTTACAGTGGCAATGTCTACCACATCGCTAGGGACAGGAAAATTTCGCGAAATCAATTACCTGCATGCTAGAATTCATTGTCCTATGCATACTCAAGCCTAGACCATTTGGCCACTAGCTGCTACTCGCTAGAACAGCAGACAATGAACGAATAAACAAGGCTTGTGTACTATGCATAGTGAAATGGATTCTTACATACAGGTCATTGAATTCGCGAAATTTTCCTGACCCTACACATCGCCTACGCCCAGGCACACTCAGCTGAGTCCCAGTAACTCACTCCTCATACACATCACGGATGCTGATTCGTCTACCGGGGATTGTATGTCATCTAATGGCTGCCACGTTAAATAAATAATAATATTGTGTGACATTACTGCCTACAGCTAGTCTTTAACTCCACCTCATAGGGCAGCAGCATTTTTTGACAATATAGGGCAAAAAAAATATTACAGAAATTATATTTTATGTGTTTTTTAATTTATTGATATCCATATTTAGAGAAAAAAAACTAAAATTATATGAGAAGTTTTTCACACGAGACCTAGAAAAGCCCCTATGGTTGACTGTTTGGTTTAAAAAAAAGTTGCATGCACACAAACATTAAACCAAGTCCAACACTGCAATTCTTTCACAAAATTCTAAGATATCATTACTACATTCTAGCCTAACACGTTAAAATATGACGTGGGACAAAAATGTGTGAAAAGACACCTACACACTCACGTTAACTTCTTACAGAGTGCTACTAATATTGTTACAGTATAACCCCGTTATAATGTTTCTAAAGGGACCCAAAATACATATACTTTAATGCGAAAACATTATAAAAGTGTAAGCTCCTATTTTAAAACAGTTTTAGGGACCATATTAAAGCAAAATTATAACAGGGTTGTATTCAAATAAATAATGTAGGTGATAGGATTTACAATTTCAACTTTTTATTTGTTTTAACAGAATAACCATCAATTGACATTACATTGTCATTTAAAAAAACACATTATTTACTATTAGTTATTTTAGCTTATGTATACTGTTACTGCTAATGCTAAATGAACACAAAAGTAATAATTGCAGCACCAGTACTATGGTACTTTCAGTAGCATACATTTACAACTGATACAACTAATGATAAACTTCTTGGTCATGAGCCTTTGCAAATAGATTCATGGGTCAAAAAATCAGTTTTTTTTTTGTACAAACAATGTAAGAAAGAATATGTAGTAATATGAGTTGAACATTTTATTTATGATAACAAAAACAATTTTTGGAAACTCAACAGTTCATAAATGTTTATTCACTTACAAATATTATTTGTATGCGCTATTAGGAATAGTACAGATGAAATTCCCCATCACTTTCATTGTTTGGTTACTAATGCAAACTATACAATTTGAAGAATGGATGGTGGTCTCTAGCCATTTGAGTGAATGAGAGATTTTGGTCAGCGCTCAACAATGAGGTCATTTAGCATTGGTGAAGGTTGTCATGAGTGTGATGTGGCTGTGGTGAAATATTTTAAAAAATTTTTATTGACATTTGTTTATAACATCTTTATCATCAAATGTTAAATAAAGTGATTTAATTCCAATACATACTGGTGTTGAAGATAAAATACATACGTCATTTTCTGAAAGCCTCGATAACAGATCTCCACCTGTAGAGCTACTCAACTAGAAGCCAAAGAACTGTATTAGGTAATCTGTATCAATTTGTATTTAATAATACATATCTAACACTCATTCTGTTAGCATATGTGAAAATATTTTTATGATATTATTTTTTTAAATATTTGACCATCATGAAACACCTTGTTTAATTTGTAGTTATTCTTATGCAGAATTTAAGCACAATATTCCAACCATAAATTCTGTAAATTCACAAAATTAAGATTAGTTACTGTTTTAACATACACTCATTCACACACTAAAAAGTAACCAAAATGTGCACACTAGGTTGACTATAGCCTAATTTTGCCTGTGGAAGTAGTTAGCTGCAATTAGCCTAAAAAAAGAAATACTTTACTAAGAAAAAAATAATTATTATATTTTTAGTCGATGACGGTGAGGTAGTAGAATGCTCTGTGGGAAGAGTCTGTGACTGTGAGAATGGGGAGGAGTCTGCTTGAAAGTGTAAATCTTATTTTTTTTAAAAAAATATGGACTATCTTAAAGATTTTTGAGAAGCTTGCTATACTACTATGTTTACTACTTTTAATTTCATGACCTAGACCCTATTGCACAATAAATTACAAACTAATATTACTAGTGAATTGACAAGGTACAAGTTGTAACTTGTAGAATTCTATTGCACAAAAATGTAAAATAAATTTATAAGTTACAAGTAAAGCAAGTAATAGTATTAGCAGTATAACAAGTTACAAGTTATAGTTTTAAAAAAGATCTTGCACAAATGGTTGTAGCAATATTACAAGTTAATAGTAAATATACAAATAATATTATAGTTTTACACTGGATTACATTGCACAATAAACATAATTTTACAAGCTACCAGGATCTTCTTGTATAATATTTACTTGTGTTTAACGATTGGTATTTGTAATTACAAGTGAGGTAGAAAGTTGTTTATATGTTAGAATAATAGCTTAATACAGTTAAAAGTTAATAGTATAATTAATCATGTTGAATAATGAATTATATTCATTCTCAAGTAGTGATGAAGAAGCAGAATTGGTGGGCAAGCGACGCAAAAGGTACTGTAAGAGAATACATTTTGAGATTGAATATGACAGTCAATTCTATCAAAGTTTTCGAATGTCACCTGCGAATGCTGAATACATTTTACAAGCAATTGGAAATGCAATTTTACACTCCACAAATAAGAGTGGCGCATTAACGTTAAGGCAGCAATTGTTAGTGACATTGTATTGGCTTGGTTCTGGAAGCCAATTCCATGTCATCGCACAAGCTCATGGGATCTATGAATCTACTGTTTGCAGATGTGTGGAAAGAGTTGTGAGTGCTGTAAACAGTCATCTTCTTCGACATGTTGTTTTGTTTCCTATAAATCTAGCTGAAAAAATGAACAGTTTTTATCGTATTGCTAGTTTTCCCTGTGTTATTGGAGTTGTCGATGGATCTCTTATACGCATTGATGGACCTTCCCAAAACGAATATGCATATGTTGACAGAATAGGAAAGCAATCTTTGAACTGAATGCTTATTTGTGGAGCATCTCTATATTTTTATTACGTCAACACAAATTGGCCAGGAAGTGTTCATGATGCTCGAGTGCTGCGAACAAACAATCTCTACCGAAGCATGGAACAAGGCAATGTTTTCCTTAATGCTGTTCTGCTAGTTGACTCAGCATATAGCTTAAAAACCTGGCTAATGACACCACTGAATGAAGACCCTCACAATGTTGGCGAACGGCGGTATAACAGGAGGCTAAAATCAACTCGACAGGTCATTGAATGCGCATTGGGTATTATCAAAGAAAAATTTCCTTGCTAAAATCACTTACGTGTAGGTCCAAAGTTTGCTGCCAACATTGTAAAATGTTGTGCAGCTCTATGCAACATAGCAAGGCGAAATGAAGTAATCGATGACCTGAATGCAATCATGAGCTCACTTCACATTGACAACAAACAAGAAGATGCAGTCCAAGAAAATGATAATTACGTAAATTACCTAATTTTTGTTTAAGAAAGCCTTAGGCAAAAATTATAACATCAAAACAGTGCAAATTATTGTGCAGGAAAATTATATTCAATTTTAAATGCTAATTGCAGAAAAGTTATTAAAGTAATGGGTAATAGTTATCGATGTATTTTTTTTCAACGGGTAACAGGATTTAATAGTGTAAGGTTTTATTTTGTGTGTATAATAATTTCGTAAATGCTTAAAGAAATAAAATTCAACTACAATGTAATTTCTGCTACCTGCAAAAAAAATCACAGCATAACTATAGAACAACACGACAAATTTTCAAATATTGGTTGTAACCATGAAATAAACATTTGTTCATACTAGTTATAACTTTATTCTTTAATCACAACAACAAGAACTTGAGTAAGATATATACTATCAGTTAAAAGTGTGGTGACAAATTTGCATACTATATGTAAACAGTTTGATGATAATTATCTACAATAACACAAATTAATCAATGGTAATAAACGCTGGTTCTGCATTCAAAATCTTACTGAAAAATAAAAAGAAACATGTTTGCTTACCAATCATTCACTCCAAAAAGTTTACATTCATTCTTGTGGATTGTGTTCATGGTTAACACTGCACTCAGTCGAGTTACTTCACTGGTAATATGTACTCGAACGGAGAAGAACCAAATACCAAGTCTTGAGTATGCTCGGAGGAAGGAAGGGACAGTTCTCTCTCTAGTTTAAGAATCTTAAGTGTTTTAAAATAGCTTTCTTTCTTTAAATTTTCTATCACTAGTTTCAACTTTGTTTTTCGTAATTCTTGTAGTGAATCTTCTGATTGATGATTATCTTGTAGCCGTTTACCTGAGAAAAGAAAAGTATCTATACCTTACAAATTGTCAATACACTAATTTTAAGATTATCTTTGAAAACCTATCAAGATAGATATTAACAATTCACAAAGATGATTATACAAGTAAGGAGTTAAATAATTGTCTCTTTGTGAATTTATCTAGCTACATATCTTGTCCTATAACCGAAGTGTTTCTTATGAAGTCTAGATTGTTATTTTGGTACCATTCTAATAAGCGTCATATGAAAGGAAATTAAAATTATTTACTAAGGATGTCTGTTTCTTACTGTAACAGACTAACAACGTACAACAATGTACAACAATGAACCAACATTTGCTTACATGAACTAGGCCTATTTGATATAAAATAAATTTACATTTCCAACATTAGAGTGTATATTATTATTATATACAAAGTAAAATTAATCATTTCTTTAAACATAAAAAAGTTTTCTTTATTATAATTATAATTTTTTTGTTATTTCACCTACTTTGTCTTCCCCTTTTTCCACATCCTTCAGTAGGGGCTGTTTTTTTTACGTATCTAGTTGATGCAATGATTCAGGGTATGATATACATTCTTCATTATGGCTTCCTTCGACAATTGCTTCATTTAGATAATTTGTGGGGTCGTCAATGTTAATTTCGTATTCCATAGTGTCCGCAACTCCTAGCCCTTCCAGACAGGACTTTCCTTCCAAATTATCTCTCTAATGCATTCATCAACTTCATCAATTATGGCACCAGAACCTCCTCCAGCTCCAGTTTTTTGGCGTTGTCCATTTTTTCCTAAAACAATATAAATTCTTCCTACAGGACCCCTTCAAAACATAAATTATTGAGCCAATGGAACTTTTCATTATGAAATAGCCAACCTTAACACTTTTTAACATATTTTTGTTTTATCTCAAAGTTCAGACCATTAGCTCACATCGAGTGTTGTGAATAATTATTTTGTGACTATAACTATAATTTTGAACATAAGTTTATTGGGGGAAATGAGATTACTATATACATGTATAGAATTTTATGGATAATTTAGTACTTAATTTTACGTGGACAGTTAATCACATTATCTTCCCCCACACTCCATGTTCGTCAATGTATTACGTTTTGGGATGAAAGTGTTATTTATTTATAGGTTAAGTTACTATGTTCAAATATATACACATGTAGTCAAAGGGTTAAAAATTATTTTAGGCTGTCAGTACACGCTGCGTAATTCTGTAACCGTTTCCATGCCCACCCCCTGTTTTAGCAATCCTTTTCTATAGGTTATTAGAAAATATGCACGAAATCATTTACATTATGGGCATCGTGTACAGACGGCCTTATAAACTGGAACACCTACGAAAGAGGTCGGATGTAACAATCGTGTAAAGTGAGCATTGAATGGATTAACATTAATAGGTAATTTTTCCACTTGAAAATAGAGTAAAGAAAGAGAAACATTATAGACCAATAAATTATTCTGTTCTCTAGTAAAATTGCTTTTGTAACGCCACATCCAATCTTCCTCCGCAAAACTACTCAAATATTTAATGTACATGAATATCTTACCACAGTTGTCTTGCGAATATTATTGAACCAAACATCACGAACATATGCATGGTCCTTGTCAGCAGCTATTGCCCCAATCGCTTTGGCATATGATCAGACTTCTTTCCACGCCGTCACCTTATTTCCTCTTGTCAGTATATTGCGGAACTGCCCAAACAGCACACCTTTCTTTTCCTTTATTTTTGTAAGCCCACAACATTTTAATTTTCTTTGCTGTTCACGTTTGCCCATTTCATCCACACTTCACAACTCACAACTTGTTTACTACTCACACTTAAATTTTTTTAGTGTAACATAACCTGTACATTTCCTTGTATATTTATACTTGTATTATTAGTCAGTCCTACCACAATATGCAACAGAACTTATTAGTGATTGTAACTTGTAATTTGTAGAATTCACATTGTTTCCTGAAAATATTAGTTACTTTACATGTTTTTTTTTTTTCAAAATTGTGCAATACAATATATTGATATGCATAACTTGTAACGTATTTTGTAGATTAATACTAATACTATGAGTTTCATTGTGCCACTGGGCCCTGGATCGTCTGTAGCATCTGGAACCCCTCCAATGCGTGCTATGTTATGCAGCACTACTGTATCACATATTATTTGTGGTACTTTGTTAATATGCACTTGTAAACACTTGCTAAGACATGGAAATCTCCTCTACAGAACTCCAAAAGCTCTTTCAATGGGATTTCGAGTTTTAATGTGGGCACGGTTGTAACTTTGTTCTGCAAGTGTGTGTGGGTTAAGCAATGGAGTGTGGAGGTAACTACGACATGGATACCCATTGTCATCCAGTAAAAAACTGTCAGGAAAGGCACCAGTTTCAATTCATCTCTTACACCACTACTATTAAAAATAATGCTATCATTAGTGGATCCTGACCACCTGGCAACTACATTCATGAAAACCTAGGCAAAGTGCTTGTACATTTAAAGAGAAAAACTGTTTCCTGTTTCGAAACAGTTCTGAATTTTCCCCTCAACTTTCGGGTATATTCATGAAAAGTCCTAATCACTTTGACTCTCTCCTGTTGGGTGGTTGGCATTCTAACAAATTCAGGACACAATCTTGCAAGTAACGATGTCACTCGATGAACAATTCGTCAAGTTGTTGATTCGTGTACCCCAATAAAGTCCCCACAAACGGTTAAAAACGTACCAGTGGCATAAAACCGAAGAGTGAGCAATAAATGATGCATCGCTGATATAGAATTATTCCAGTTAGTTTAAGGTGCAATGTCATTCTCAATTTTCACCAGTACATGCAGAACAGTCTCTTTTGAGAGGCGAAAACGGTTAAAAAATTAAAAATTATTATTTTTTCAAACACGTCAATTCGTGGATAGAAATTTCGAGGAGAACGACTAGGTCGTAAATGATGTTACGTAATGCCGCAAAATTTTCTAATACCTCCTGGTTATCTTCAAATTCATATAAATCACACATTACTTCAGCAACAGATCGTAATTGAACCGCACATTAGCAAAAGAAAATAAAACAGACACTTTATAGCAATTGCCTTTGTCAACAATTCTCGTGATGTTTGTAACTATACAATGCCAAAATAAAATTACATCCAAAACTTAGAATCATAACATAACCTCAACTGAAAACATCTGGTAAATCAAAACACCACTAACCATAGATAATTACAGCTAAACCACGAAAAATAGTGGTTCACTGGCAAGTCAACTTTGATGAAAGATCAGTGGTGATTTTGTTATATACAAGTAAATATTGTGTGATCGCTAATCACTGACTACTTTGAACTCCGATCACGAGATGAACCACCTTTATACAAGTGGACCTAAGCCTTTGGCTGATGTCCATGCCATGATGTGTAAGAAACAACAAGGTCGAGACAAAGGAATGCCTAGAAGTTATAGGCCGGCATAGAGTCGTAGCTACTTGATGTTACCAAAATAGTATTTCGACAGTATCGAACAATACTTACTAACATAATATTTTAAAACACACGCGTGTTTTAATAATCAAAACACGATATTTTAATTCAAATTTTACCAATAAAAAATTTGTTTGATTCATTTGAAAGTAAATACGATCAGATCATGATTAGAGTTGGTCAGAAGTATTTCACAAGAACTGTTTCATAATTATACCACACTGCATTAATTGCGCGTAAATAATTGCCTGAAATTTTCTTTATAAAATCATAAGCAGTTTAGTGTTATTACAATTTCACCGAAGATTAAAGAAATAAACAGTGCTGTGGTGGAGTAACTTTGCCAAAATAAAAAATATATCTAGTTACCACTACGAATAGAAGAACTAGACAAAACAAAATAAACAAACAAATGAGCATGTGCCAACAAACGGCACAAAACGGATTTTGATTTTTTGGTAAGAGAGATTTAGTACAGTTTAATTCATTTTGTTTTTTATTAATAATGAGTGTCGTGGTTTAAAATTACTAGATATGAGTTTTTTGTTTCACCTAATTTCACTACAGAATGTGTCACATTTTCAACTTTCTTTATGATTCCGATATTCTGATGGTATTGAAAATGAATGGTAGCTGCCTGACTGGGTATGAGCAACAAATTATTGAATTTTAAAGCTGTGCTGTTCTCATGCTTCAGCAGCGTTGCATTCATTTATTCTGCGCATAACCTGCGCTTAATTGGCTACCCGTCTGCTCAGCGTGTTCCAGCCTTCATTTTCCTTGTACAGCGCAGTGCAAGCCGAGCCTAATTTATCAGAACATACTTGCTGTGGCGGACGCCGATATGAAGTGCCATTTCCCTTCGTTTCTCTCCTCATTAACCACAACTTGTCGGTGCCTGGTGATAGTCTGCTGTCACAGTGTTTTTCCCGGGCGTATTGCTGACCTCACCCTTAATGTTTGTCCAGCTGCATCCTGCCACGTGCGTCCTGTTGCGGATATGCTTTTATCAAAGGAAGTACCCTCCATTGGACTGCCAATTAGTAGCTCAATGTTACCTCCTTCTAACCAAGTAATCACGGAATAACTACTCTGGGCATTGGCGTGCGACCACACTTTATTCATGTACGATATGAATTTTCCTGCTGGACTGTTTACATACCCAGTCACTTAGGACTATACCAGTCACCTGTCCTCAAGCAATAGTGAGTTATACTTCGTCGCTGGCTGTCTGAGACGACTCCGTACAGCTGGAACAGGATCACAACTCTACCGCACATCGTCACTTCGTAGATTCCACTTAGAACATATCGTTATAAGATTATGTTTCTCTTTTAATTGTGTTATTAGCCAAGTCGTCTCTCTTTCTCTCTATCTTCTTTATTTGAATGTCACAGTGAGTAATTGTGTACTGTTTTGCTTTTGTGGTTTTAGAAGTTGTATCAAATAGTTAAGTAGGAATTTTATTTATAGTTTCTTTATTATTTGTGAAGAACTACCGCTCGGGTATGACACCACTTATGAATTATATGTGTGTGTTTAATGTTTTCTCTCGCGTGTCATAGAGGCGATTAAGGTACGGGACTTTTCTTCCATCATGTACAATGATTTTTCCAGAGTATGTTATGTACGGTGACATGGGAGAGACTCACAGCTCACTCGACATCTCTGACGTGTGCAGTACTCAACATCGGCAACGTGGTAGCATTGATTCCGGCCGCCGACCTAGGAGTACAGCGCATCACGGCGTTTCTACACGGTTTTACCATCCACTGTATCCCAGCAGTGACATCGAACTTCAATCACATCCAGCTTCTTTCACATCTCATTCTGTCCCTCTGCGTCGTTTACCCTACCGACCCAGCGCTGTATTTTCCCGGCACGCCGTGCAACTCCATTTTTATAATTGCTGGCGTCCCCGTTACGTCAATAATTCATTGCTACAGCGTCAACTGCCGCCACCAGCGCGTCAAATATGGCTGATTCCATCTAATCAACCTCAGTTTAAAATCAGTAGAGCCCGGTAATTTTCGCGAAAAGAATTTTGCAGCACTTTGTTTCAGTGCCTTACGTGCGCACCTGCATCTCTGCTATATGGTCAGTGATTGGAAGCCCTAACACCCAGCGTGTGGAGGTTAAACCCGCAAATCACAGACGTGATGTGTGGCAGTTATCCGTGTACTGATTGGCACAGTCAAATGAGTAACGACTCTGCCCAAAAACACTCTGTCAATAATTATGAAGTTGAGCTGCAGGTGTGCACGTAAGACACTGAAACAAAGTGAGTCAAAAATCTTTTCGCGAAAACTACCGGGCCCTAAAAATCAGTATTAAGTGAGTAAACTGAGGATAATATGTTACAATTACCAACTGTCTGGATACAATTGAATAACATTCCCCAAATGTAAGTAATATGAGTCTAAGAAACACAATTTCTAGGTGAAAATGCATAGTAAAAATATATTCGTTATCACAACAAAATGTTGGTTGAAGTATGAGCCAGTGCAAAATACTTCGCCCTAAAAAATTAGTTTAAAAGTTACAGTAATGGTAACATAAATTGTGTTATTGTTAAGCTGATACCTGTGATATCTTTGTGATTAAGTTTGTTGTATTTTAACACAAGCTTTATGTTGAATAATATATTATCTTTGTTTAAAAAAAACTGCTTTTACATTCAAAGAAAACTTTTTTTATGACAAAATGTGACATGAACTATAAGTTTTACACATTTTCTTTTCTGTAAGTTAAGGGAGACCGCAGTGGCCGAATGGTCAGACCCATTTTCCTCCCACCAAGGCTACCCGGGTTCGATTCCCGGTGGGTCGGTCCCGGGATTTTCGCATGTGGGAATCGTGCCGGACGATGCCGTTGGGCCGCAGGTTTTCTCGGGGATCTTCCGTTTCTCCCGCCCCTTCATTCCGGCACCGTTCCATACTCATCTCACGTCACTCCTCACCAGCGCTTAAGACCTCGATGTTGAGTGCTGACCAAAATCTCTCACTCACTATAAGGCAAGATTTCTTTACCGCAAGCTAAAAACCTTTGCGACAGAGATGATTTGCAGTGGATCATATTTAAACAAAATTTGTTGTGGTAACGAAAGTGTTTTTACTGTGTGGCATTGGCATAGTAGAGATTGCCACAGTACCAGACAGTGCCCTGTACCGGACAGTAGCTAGTTCTTAGTTCGCCCACTAGACAGCAGGGGCGTACACTTACCAGTCTCTAGACTCGCTTCATGCCAGTATGTGTTCGGGTCTATGTCAGTTCTACGACTCGTCTCTTCCCCGAACGTTTTTTTTCCTCTCCCCACTACGCTGGGGGTTGTACGAGGGGGTGTTGCGGGCGGTGACACATGATGGAAGCTGTGACCAATAGGGAGGTTGTTTCTTTTTTCTTTTCTTTGACGATGCGCGCGCACACTCATACACTGTCGCGGAGAGGTGGAAACGA
>PNEQ01069142.1:40465-56734 GCA_003012365.1 Medauroidea extradentata | reverse complement strand
CAACTTGATGATATTACCAGCACAGTTCGGAGTTTCTGTGACTACACAACTACGGTAGTGGTAATATTCCCGCCTCATCTTCGAGAGGATTCGGGTTCGATTACCGGCTCCGGTCATCCTGACTTCGGTTTTCCAGGATTTTCCGAACTCATTCCATGCGAATGTTGGGATGGTCTCCTGCTCCATGCCGTCTTTCTATGCATCCGTTCACCTACACCAAGGCGAAAGCTGTTCGAGGACACTAAATATCAATAAATTTAAAAAAATTTAAAAAATAATGAATTTTTGAAACTACACTTTGCAGCACGCTGTACACGGCTAGACCTAATGTATTATTTTCATTTCCTGATTTAGAAACTTTATACCCTACTGGTTTTACAAAATATGTACTTTTCTTCAGCTAACAACAGAGATAAGTGTCGAAGACCTCGGCGAGGAAGGCCGGGGGTTCCTAGTGCCATTGTGGGTTGTACAGACGACCGCGCGAAGATGAGGGTAGAGTGGAGACATGCCAGCAGACTGATGGTGGGAGGGAGGGAAGCTAGCTACACAGTATCTACGAAGGGAGGGGATGTCGGTCACTGCGTGGGGGTGAGAGCGAGCAACAGAGACAGACTGCTAGGGCAGCGTAGTTTCCAAACTCTCCGCTTAGCTCCGAGCAAGAACGACACGCTTTTAGAACCTACCAGCCTTACAATCTCAGCCAGACGGCGCCCTTAAGGGGTTCGGTTTACTTCGCGGTGTCTAAACTTCGAACAAACTAGGTGTACAAAATTAAGTATGTAGTTAAAATTTCTTTAAACCCAATGTTGGCCACACAAACGTGCACACACACTAGTATGTCTGAAAATCCGTCATCTCAAAATTACAAAAACAATTTTATAGGCATAAAAATTTTTACTGTTACTTTTACTTTACTGAATTTACGAGCTGACACCTTACCAGTACTACCACAGACTAAGACAAGACGGAATGCAAAGAATTTTGTAATTTATTATTACTTAATTTTACTGTGAGTAGATCAAATGCATGAGATTATTTTAAAATCCCTATTAAGATTCTGTTATCATAGCATTATGTAGTAGAGTGAAATTGTACACAAGTAATAAGCTTCGTGGCCTCATTTCGTTTCAAAGTGTTGGTTGTTATTTAAAGTTTGGTAGCGTTGAAAATTAAATATACTGTGTAAAATCCTGAGTTATGAAGAACATAAAGAAAGTAAAATGTCAGACCAAATTTATGCCGTACATCATTTTAAAAATTAACGTTACAGCGATCGAAACGTTCCGGACCAACCAGTTGTATTTAAAGCAATTTGACCTGAAAATATGACGACACAGTACGAGTTTAGCATTACTAGGCTGACGAAAAAAAAGTATATCTTCAAAATAATGTTCGTCTTTGCATTCGAATGTACCAAGGGTATGGGAGGGGTCGTCGCGGTGGCCGAAATGGTCGCTTCTCCCCAAGAAGATCCGGGTTCAATTCCCAGCAGATGCCATATATCAATACGCAACATAATTTAACTGTTCACGTCTAACAACATCACATAACCTAACTTCTAAAGTCTATTGAACACGGAAAACATCAGATGAAGCGGCCAGGAAGGACGAAATGGAATAGAATAAGAAACTTTGGAGCGAACGAAGCGAAACGGAATACATAGATGCGAAACAAAACATTGACAAAAAGATAGGCCAAACGTAGATATTATAAAGGCTCGTGCTCAGAAATACTTTATGTGAAAAGAATTATTATGTTTGTGAAGTAACATTTTATATTTTCGAATACAAGTATGGAAGTATCGGACATCCTCAAATACTGGTACGTGTACCGAAAAACTGGTAAGTCCGCTAACCATAATTGTAGTAAGAGACGTATGGCGGCGTAAATTGCAACTGCGTCGTATTACTTGATGGACTAGTAAATTTATCTACAGACGACAAAGATGTATTTCTCGTGTAAGAACGCAATGCACGGCGGTCGGCAGCCAATAAACATAATTTCTTATTTGCTTTGTTTATTCTAAACTCAGGTTAAACAGAGTAACAACTAAATACCTGGAAGCATACTGAAGAATAATCGTTCGTAAATTATTAACTTTCAAATTGTAACACGCATTGGCGAGGCGTGAATGTATCCCTATGGAAGCGGTACTTTGCAATGACTATGAACAATACAGACTTGTCCAACCACTAGACTATCAGGTGCAGGTGCAAGAGGCCAGGAAAGAATACTCCAGTAATACGGCTTCAGTCACAATACTTTAAAAACTACTGGTTGTGTCCTGTACCCGTGCTCCGAGTGTACAGTGATCCGCATGCTTCGCCACTTGGTAACACGACATAGGCCAAGGCAACTATGCTGTATCGTCTGCCTTTAGACTATTGAAACAAGTAACCGTCCGAGGTTAAGCCGATTCCTTCAGTCACGTGATCAGGTAAAAGATACGTCTAAAAGCTAGCTAGCAAGTCAAGGGTTCCGCGTTTTACTGGACGTTTGAAGGCAAGGTAAGGTAAGTGGGCGTTACGTCTAGTCGAACAATTGAGGTCATTAGAGACGGTGACACTCAACTTGGTACGACAGGAACTAGGAGAGGAGTCGGCCATGAGCTTTAAGGGTATTCAAGTGCAATAAAATCATATTATTATATATTTATGAAATATTGTTAGTTTTGTAGACGATACTTGTGAGTGCAGTTTCCTCTTACAAAACAATTTTAGCTCTCATAGGTTTCCCATAACGATGCGTCAAAGTCAAAATTTGCTTGTTCTGCTGACATGCAAATAGTGAAAACCAACTGACCTACTTGAATAAAATAATTCACTGTGATATTACATCCCATGAGCTACGCAATAAAGTATTTAGAAGACCACACCGTAATATTTTGAATTTAAAAAAAAATCGCGAAAGTACAGGAAAAAAGTTGAAAATTCAGCACTTTTTTAATACAAATATAGTTCACGGGATTTTTAAAAAATGTTTTGTTACGTAGTCCGTGGCATGTTATTTCACCGTGAATTATTTCACTTACGTAAGTCAATTGGTTTTTACTACTTGCATGGCAGCAGAAAACGCAAATTTTGACTTTTCGCACAGTTATGAGAAAACTATTAAGAGTTAATATTGTTTCGTAAGAGGAAATTGTACTCACAAGTATCGTCTACAAAAGTAACACAAATAAATATAAAATTATAATTCTATCCCAATTGAACACCCTTAAGGATCAATTTCGGGAAACCATGGAAAACCGAAATCACGTTGGCAGGAGCCTGGGATGGAGTCCAACGCGTTACTATTGCGCCACCTCGCTCGGTTGGACGTTTGAAAACTCTACTGTGGTTGAACGCCTCAAGTTGAAATTAGGCGTATTTTAGCGGTTGAATTGCTAGCGGTACCTGTGAACAGAGAATTTTAGCGCTCCTGTTTACAAGGGTGTTTGCAAACATGCTGCAACCAGGCTGAGGGTGTTTGCACGTTTCTGGCAACCGAGGCAGGAGGACGGTTACAGGGTTTGTTCACAGGATGTTTACCTTTACTTTTATTTCCTGTTTTGTTTCGAACAAATCTGAAATCAAAACAAACTGATGTATGTGAAATATGGACGAAACTTAAGTTATTTTAAAATAAAATGATGCAATATCAATTTTCCATCATATGCAGGTGCATAATTAAATTTATTCCTACAATTTATTATGTTGTACATGTAAAAAAATAGTGAAAGCCGCCTATTTTCCAATAAACGTATTCGTGAAGAAGTATTTTCCCTTATACAGTCCAATTCTATTCCTGATAAGGCAATAGCAAGTACACAATTTCGTAATTCCATGGTGGTAGCCATTTATGTTCACTGAATATTGCATTTTAGCGATTTCTTGTAAATGCAAACAGATTCGGCAAACACTTGCTAACAGCTTGTGACCAATTCAACCGCTAAAATACGCCTATTGTTACCCACCAAGGCTAACTTCGTGACTTAAATAACCGCCTTTTGTAATGTGCTGAAGCACACCGTTCCATTCTACGAGACACAGAGGTCGACGCTTCAGGTTACTACGTCATGAAACAGGAAATTAATGTTACGTAGTATAAAACGAAGAGTTTAAAATGCCCGTCTACTTCGGACGACGGCATGGACTAAGGTCGCAGTTCTTACGGATGATCCAAATACGTTTGAATTTTTTTATTTACAGACAGGATGCGATTTTGCGACTCCACACCCGAAGATACAAGCAAAGAAACGAACATCCTAATCTAAAATAAGAAGTAACTGTAAAGATCCCGTCATTATTCAGAAATGATTTCCCGCACTAAGGCACTGTAAATCATTTTTATACTTTATTTAAAGGCAATGCCACACCTAAAACTGCAAAAGAGGATCAAAAGATACTTGACGTTGACCTGATAATTGTTTTTGAAGCGCGCATAAAGTCCCGCCAACTGTAGCCATGTCTTCTCTTTACAGCAGCTGACTGAAATGCCGTGCTTAATTACATGTGTTTTTGCACAATCAGTTTACCAACTACAGGATTTACACAGTATTTCACGCCAATTTCAATCATTCCGCCGCTCCTAAAAAACTATTTACGGAAAAAATTTCTAGCACTACAATAACCCAATCTAAATTTGACAATGCATATTAGTAACAACGGTAACTTTTTTTCTAAAACCAGTTCAAATAAAACGAATTTTGTAAAAGTACATTAGATCTCCGAAATTTGTATAGTATTATATTCTACATTATAGCTAAACATATTAATTCCGATCTTTCCAATATTCCTCTTTACCTCACTGGTAAATGTTTTAACATAATTTCAGACGCTTCTTCTTGTAAAAGTACAAACATTTTCACCGTCTACACTTAACTGCTGTCTAAAGCCAACGATCGAGGCGCGTTCTGAGGCAAGTTAAACATTCCTATGAATATATGCTGGTTTCCAGTTCTGTCAACTGCCAGTATTGTTCTGATTAAAGAGGGGAAAAAATTAAAAAGAGAAATTAACATTTAACATTTTTTATTTATGCTTCATGTACTGAAGATGAGAAGTGAAGATGATATTTTCGTCTCCACCTAACAGCGATAGTGCGGGGTCGTTTGAATATAGAGCAACGACGGAATTCTAGAATGGGAGGGCAAAAGGAGTACATCGAGAAAACCCGCCGGTCACAAGAAACATTCCGACACGTTTTGAGTCAGAACAGCTGGCGTGAGTGGCAATTGGTCTAACCGATACACCGCCGCAGTCACTGCCTCCTAGACAAATAAAAATGGCGTTACGCTCTTTAACTACAAGAACTACCCACAGAATAACCAGGGACGGATCTATGGGAACCAGGGAGGGTGGGGAGCAGACTGCCCCGGGCGCCGAGCGGTGGTGCCAAAAATTTTTACTTAGGAATGAAATGTAAATGAGTGTAAAAAAGATACAATACCTACCAATATTTAGACTTTTATTAGTTTCATATTTTTGTTGGTTTATTAACCTTGAACACCACATAATGTTATAAATACAGTATTTATAATTATAATGCACACTTAAAACACTGCTAATGGCAGCTAGTAAGTAGAGGTTTGATGTATTGTTACTAAAATTGTATACTGTTATTTACGCGAGCGTAAAACAGCGTATGTTAAGACACGTTTATTACTGTTGGGTTGACTGGACTGATGGAAAGGAAGGGGGAGGAGGAGCAAATCACAATTCTTGCCCCGGGCGAAGGAGAGCCTAGATATGTCCCTGAGAATAGCGATGGTGGTAACAAAAGCCTCGCTTTGTAACAGGGCAAAAATAAACGTGCCTAAAATACATACATTTTTCGTGACTATTAGCAATGACTCGTTTCACATACATGTACTACTATCAGTAACACAAGTAAAAATAACACGATAAGTTGTCTTTCCGACAATGAGGTCATTAGAGACGGCCACACACAACTTTGTACAATGGCAAGAACAAGTCAAGGAGTTGACTATGGCCTTTGTTAAAGAACTATCCCCTGGATTCGCCTGGAGTGATTTCGGGAGACCATGGAGACCCAAAATCAGGATGGCGGGAGCCGGGGATGGAACCCGGGTCCTCCCTAATGCGAGTCCAGTGTGTTTCCGTTGCGCCAAAGATCAAAAAATTACTGAAGGATTTTTCTACTGCAATAAATTCCAACTAGTATGTAGCACATCTTTGGAATAACGACCGCAGTTTCATGTTTATTACAGCGACGTGATGAAATAAGCTGGTAGAATGATTAGTCAGAATGACATAAAAATATAGGCACACAATTCGTAGGTGGCGAATTTCATTCCTGAAGAATGTTTTTTTTTTTTACGCGGACGTGAAATTTTGCGAGAATCACAGAAAGTCAACAGTGACACATTAAACGTCTTAACAATTATCAGGAGTATGTACAATCTGTTTGTACAACAGAGAAAATACAAATAACAAAAAGTAAATAAAGTATGTATTTAAAACAAAATAAATTGTGAAAAAATGTAGCACATGCCCACAAGCTCAGTGGGTTACATTCACGTGCATCGAATGACAGGTGTTAATGTTCGCAGGCACTTCCTAAATAGTTCCGCGTCTCTGTACGGGTCAGGTAGAGACACCGTTCCGTTCCACACCAGCGTACGAACGTTTGCTAATTATTACATGCCTCTATGTTTAAGGCCTCCTTGGCAACCACAACACGTGAATGAAGCAACGCCGTCCAGAACTACTAAATCACTGTATTACAGAAGCTAGAGTAATCCGCGGACTTATTCTATGTAAGGTCAAACGTCAAAAACGTAGGTATACTTCTCCGTCACTTCTGTGATTGGACGTCAGCTGTGTTGACACACCTTTGACAACTGCACCCGGTAGTAAATAATTCGTGAGATCACGTGCTACTAGCTTGTACGGTTAGAAACTAAGGGATGAATGTACTGTGGTTAAGTGAATGTAAACAACTGAAAAACCTAGGCTACTGTATGATGCCTCTATACATTACTCGTATTGTAGACTTAAAATTTACCTCGCTCAATTCGTTCCTTATGAAAACAGATCTAGTTATGTGGCAGAAACCCTCAACTTAACATAATAATTTAATAATCAGTAATATTACGCTCCCCTCCTAAATTAATAGAACACATTGTAATCTATTTTGTATTCGGTGTACCTGCCATTCTAGTAGAGTAAATGCCCTTTTAACTATAACTGTCAAAGTAATTTAGCCCTAAATAACATATAAATAAACCCACAGTGTAGCTACCATCTGAATAGAACCTCCCCCCCCCCCAAGTAAATAATGACTTAAAACTAAATTTTGAAACACCACGTATAGGATTAACTCAGTAGCACCCTCCAAACCAACGAAGGTTGTCATGTATCGCTAGCGATTTTAATCAGTCCAGTACTGTTTACTACTCCTACACTTCGATTTTTATTTAGCTGTTATGTCCCAACGCTAACACAAAAGTTGCTAAGCCTCTGATGAGATGCAGCGACTATCGAAATGTTTGCTTACCTTCAAACAAATTTAACTATCGTTTTATTAGCGTAACCAGGCTAATACATGCATTCGTAACTTTACTTAAACGAAATAAATCATACAACGCCAGCATTTTTTCATTAAATTTCAAACAGAATAAAAAATATGGTAACGTGTAGAGCAACTATGTTTTGTCTCGTATCCAAGTTGAAGCCTACTCACGTGCCATATTTCTTGAACATGAAAGAGCATCAACAGTGTACAAGAAAACAACACTAGCTAGCAGCCTACCAAATTTATGAATTAATATACGC
The DNA here is from genome assembly GCA_003012365.1 of Medauroidea extradentata. Classification (NCBI taxonomy): domain Eukaryota; kingdom Metazoa; phylum Arthropoda; class Insecta; order Phasmatodea; family Phasmatidae; genus Medauroidea; species Medauroidea extradentata. The sequence continues at coordinate 48,953 of PNEQ01069142.1, read as the reverse complement.
GGTCAACTTTCTTGCACAGGGTAATTAGTACGTTGAATGCACACTGTAAAAAAAACTTCCTAAAATGTTTAGGAAGTAATTAACCTAAACGTTGTATGGGACTGTTACCATGCTTCCGCCTTGAAAATATGCAAAATTTTACACTTGTAACAAGACAAGTCTGGTAACTTCAGTATACATTTGACTGTTTTATAAAAAAAAAATGTAGGAGTGTTACCATGGATGTCTGGGAAACAATTCTACCATATCTACTTTCTTAACACTCATATACGCCCGTGTGGCAAGTTTACAAACAATTTTTTTAGAGTGCAGATATTAAAGCTGTATTTAGGATATTAGGGATAATTCGCACAATATCCTATATGCATGTATGGGTAGTCTATATGTATCAAAATATCTATGTACGCATGTATGTATGAGATCGACAAACTCAGACAACGTTTGACCACGATCACCCCGCAACTTTCACGGATAACGTTTTTATGCAACCGATTTTATTCTAATTCGCCAATTCGCCACTAGATGGCGCTGCAGCGCGTCAACTTCCATGCCGTTCAACCTAACGGCAATAAAACTGGAAACATACAAAAAATAAATGTATGTTCGTTCATCATCTATGCATTCCTGGACCATTCATCGGATTGAGATGAAACTTTGGTGAGTTGTGCGTGCAACAACAAGTTTCTGCAGAAAGAAAAAAAGAATGCGGAGGGGGACGGGCGCAAAACGGGATAGATGGTCTGAACGGAGTGCCAAAATTTTTTGGGCATTGCAACGCATGCCGGCATAGCTAGTAAATTATAAAATGTAAAATTGGTGATATTGCCTGTCGTAGATAATATCCTGGCAGTTTGACTGCTGACATGCTGCAGGGTCCGGAAAATGCACCTTTCAAGAAGCTTCTTTCGTCCAGCTATAGATATTATTTCATACTCAAGTATACGCCACAGCTAGCGTAATGTCAGTCAGTCAGCTGGAGTTGCTCAGATTGTTGGTGTGCCTGAAGACGGGAACAGATAGCAGTTCCCGAAACGTCACATCTGTTGTCGAAGGGAGACTACTATCATAGTCTATGTCTTGTCTACAAACATTTCTGTCGCTATGTTCATCTGTGTTGTCCTGCATGATTTTGTCCTTCATTGTTGTCTTTTCCATGCGTCTTGTTTTTTGGCCATTGTGTGATTTGTTCTTTCCTTGTTCGTTTCTTGGTATTCTATTGTATGCCGACAACATTCCTATTTCGGAATTATTTTTGTGTTGTTGACTGCCATTTCTGGCTTTTCTGTCTGTTTTTTTATTTTTTATTTTTTTTTTGTATCTCGCTTCGAGCTTAGTCCTTTTACGTAACTGTGGGTTTTCTGTGACACGGCAACATTCGCTAGCAGTAGTGCACATCCAATAAAACACTTCAGTTTGTCACTGCACAAATCATTGTAAGATCATATGCATTTTAAATTATTCGTCTTCTGTAAGCTACTTCGCTCAAAGGTATTTACGCTTGCACAGAAATTGTTTGTTTGCATTCGACTTGCACAACAAAGATAGCGAAAAATTGAACCGCTCTTTATCCCACACTAGCTATAGTATACAAATCCTTGTATGGTAGTAACTAGTATAGTCGGTGGCCAATCACACGTTCAACGTGTCTACGAGAACAAAGTGTTCACCTTCTGCACAAGAAAGATGTGCCCCTTTTTTTTTCTCAAGGCTTTAGAATTACTTTGCGTTTACTGGGTAGCATACATCAGCATCCGCAGAGTATAATATTTCTAATAAAAACTATCCAGTATTTGAAATACAGACTAGTCCTACTACTTACCTGTATATCACGCATAAAAACCGTAATATAGGCCTACTGAACTAAAGAGATTAAAATTCTAAACGTGACTACTTCCGTAAGATTTAAAGTCAATAAAAGGATCAAAGTGTATTTTATATGCATGATTCATAACGTACTTTAATCCTAATCTAAATATTAATCCAAATCCCACGTTTTTATAGCTCCACATCCTTTTCAGCTAAGTGTAGTCCATTACCAGTATTTTTTTCTCCAAGACACGGCAGCCAACTTGCTTTCAGACAAGAATCTTACGTTGAGCTTCATGGTGGAAATTACACGTTAGTTTGCGTCACTGCAGACCTTGTTGAAGGTGCGATTACAATCTACATTCACGTGTTCACATCACACACGCTCTCGCCTTTAAAATCGCCGTCACAACTACCTCGTATCCGTGCCAGTTTTTTGTTGAATAATTTTGTGCGATATTTTCTTCCATGGCGAACAAATATATAAGAAATGTACAAACTACGCCATAATGCACTAATTAGTAGGAACAGTCATAAACTTACTATTTTACATTACAAAACGGAATTAATTTACCAAGTGGATAAATTATAGGCAAGATAAAACATTTCGTATTAATATAGGCCCTACAATAACATTATAGATCACGTGTTTCTAGCAGCGTACATTTCTTTCATGCCCTTATAGCTCCACTTCCAAGCCTGCAATCTGCAAAACAACTCCAGGCAGGCAGCGACTTCGACACCTCCAACTAAATACTGCGCTAATTTTACCAACTAAACTGTCTGCAAAAATAAAAAAAAATATTGTAAATAAATCGGAGTTAATAAAAAATGTATTAATACATGGAGACCCATTATTTTCACGCAAACTATTTTTGTGCCAACTTATTTCAATGTCGGCGTGCACAACTGCGGCATATGTGCAATGACATTTCTCATCTAACTCGGCCAATCAAAGTATGGCGCTATGCGACACCACACCACTCCAAGATGCACGTGAGAATTAACCAGATCCAATCATACGACCATGAAGCAGAGCTGCAGATATGTACGTTAAGGGGAAGTGGAAGACAATTTTATTGTATTTTTAATTTTTGAGCCGTAATAATTTTTCAAATTGTATTATCAAAATTTTCTCTTCGACAAATCATAGGACAATTTCTTGGTAAACTGCTTTAACTTAAATAATAATAGACTTTTTCATTGATTTGCCACGGAGAATCATTGCAAGATAATGACATGTTAACTGTCAAGAATTCTCTTGCAATCATTCTGCATGATAAATTAATAAAACACTCCATTATTATTTATGTCAACCAGTTTTCCAAGAATGTATCCTATGCTTTGTCGAAGAGAAAATTTTGTTGTTATAGCTCAAAAACTGAAAATACAAAAAACATTTCTAACACTTCACCTTACGGCGCCCGCCTACTGGCCGTGTGGGTCTGTGAGTGTATGTGGCATCGTAGCTCCAAAACGAATGAACCTATTTTTGATGCAGTTTTTTATGTTTGAAAGCTGACGTAATCGAGAGAATTTTTAGCTATGATTCAAGGAAATCTGTTCAGTCGTTTAAAAATAATCATCTCTCTTCTAGTTTATTTTTGCGTGAACGTGAGCAATTCTACTGGTCTGATCGATTTGAAATTTGGTATCCTGCGAGTCGGTTTATTTATTTATATTTTAAATATTTGCGACGATGCCGACTGCCAGCAGGTGTTAATGTAATTAAAAAAAAAAAATTTTTTCGTCGCGGAGATTTTAGAAGATATGAAATTGACAAAGTGAAAGATTTGAGAAGTATAACGTTAATTTTATTTGTACTGCAACGTATCAAACAAATTGTTGGCAATATTTTAAAATAAATTTAAACATTAAGTAGTATGTAACAAAAAAAAACTTTAAATCGTTTTTAAAAAGAGAAATAGTTCTTCCAATATGCGCAAAAAATATATTGCACACATACTGAGTACACCACGTATTTGTGATTTAATATTAGTATTAACTACAAGAAGCAGATAATTTTGTTGAGCAAAATAGGCCAGAAATAATTTACAAGTTAGCATACGCTTTCCTCACTCAAGATGTTAAAAAATTATTAGTCAGCTTGATAATTATTTTTAGTTATTTTATCCTTTCCCACTTATATAAGAACAACAATCAAAATAACTTCCCGCTGATTAAAATTAATTTCGACCAGCAAAGTCACATAATTATTAAGATTTATTATGAAGAATTTTTTTCTAAATTCGTGCGACTTAATTCTTTTTTAATATCACTAGAAATGCACATAGGAGAAATTTTCTGTGGCACATTTGCTTATAATGGTGATGTTCGATGTTCCTCCATTATCAAAATGTTGCAGTGGTTACTGAAAGATGTTTACGACAAAACTTAATCATAAATATTAGTACGCGAAATTGTGTTCGTTTTGTACACGATTTGAAATTATTTTTAAAATTTGATGAAAATAGTCATGGGGAAGTACAGTAGACACAGTTGTACGATATATGTTTGTAGTCTAGTTTCGATAGGACAACCACTGCCTTAGAGTACTTAGTCCTATCAAAAATAGACTTAAAACTATACTTGACAATATATTGTCTTCATACGAAAAAAGTGTAGCTCACATAACTTTTCAATAATGGTACGTCAAAGAGTCACTAATTTCATTTGACGAGAAAATGTCAAAATCGATAAGATTCTTCATTTTTTAGCAAATTATTAAATGCAAAAAAAAAACTATGTCAAGACGGATGTTAAGGGTGCGGTCTACCGCAATTTTCATCATAATTTTTTATATTTTTATTTGTACCAGAATTTTTTTTCTTATTTTAGACACAAAATGCGACTAAATTGGGCTCTTATGAAATTTTTTTATCGCTCATTATTTTCGCGTAATGGCTTGTTAAAGTCATATTTCGCATGTTTCCGTTTTAACGACTACATTAAAACCAACTGATATACCAAACTAAAAAAATCACAGTGGATAAAGACATTGAAGGCTACAATGTCATTCTCATAAAAATAAATAATAAAAATTATTTGTATTTTTAAAAAAATTATTGAATTTTTGAAATTTTTATTTTCAGTTTCAGCATCAAATGTCAGTACCACGTAACGGCGAAAGAAAGCTGTTCGCAATTAAAGGGTGATCGCCCTAATTTTTGTAAGTTGGTAACCGAATTTAGCCCCGGTTTCATTTTACGGTACGGTTTATTTCTCGATAACGGTAGAGCCTATACACAATGTTCAAAATATCAGGTTTTATATAACGCCATTAAAGACGTTATGCGAAAATATGAATTATAAACTCTAGTTTCAAGTGTTAATATTGCTCTTACGAGTTAAGCTAAACTATCAAGTTGCAATATGTAACTGTAGTAATTTTCCTCAAGGAGTCACCTTCCGAAATATTTCAGGTGAATTTCCGATATTGCATTTGTGTTTTGCAGTGGCTCACGTAAAAGGTTTTGTTTGTGGCTTATGAAAGCGGTCATGTAAGTTTTCCAATTTTTTTTTTTTTAATTTTGTATGGGCCGCTATTATTTTTAAATGATTTCCTATAAAAATATGTCACGTCAACATTCAGTAATTACGTTTTTTTGCAATATCCAAAAACGGCGAGCAAATTCTTATAAAAGCTTTAAACACTTTTTATTTTCCCCTGTTGTAAAATTGTACCCTTTTCGATCCAGAAAATGGATTTTGTCCGGAAGCAACGTAGTAAAAGATGGCCGAGCTCTACGTATTCTAATTTAACATGTAAATCTCTAACCTTGTTCCCACATTATCACTATCAAGTACACTTTAACCATAATGCTACGGATATCTATTTACACTGTTATATGATCACTATTATAAAGTTCGAATACTGAACATGCATCGTAAAACTGACACATGGACTTACTGTAGATTGTGTTTACTACAAACGTTTTTTTAACAACGAAACATTTCAGAAATTAGATTAATTATAGACATAAATTAGATTTATTTAAGTTGATAACTAGCCAGAATTAAATTAATTACTACTAAAAAAAATAGGTTACATAGGTTTTCAAAAAATATTTCTAACAATTTTTCGGTAGGGTAAACTGTCCATATAACGTGGTTAGCAATGTTGCGGGATTTAAAAAAAAAAAAAAAAAAAAAAATTGAAGGATCTGTACACAAAGTTCACTAAGTTACCAACAGAGAGAAGACATGATGTTCCGGTGTCGCAATCCCGCGGCGTCGGTGGCGTCGCAGAAAGGCGGTCAGTGGGTGCTGGGTAAACAACAAGTCACCAAAAAGTGGCGGATTGGGGCAACAGTGGTATCCCAGGAATCCGATGATTTGAAGAGTTAAGTGGGTCTTAACACTTACCCAACACCTTGCCAACTCCTGAATTCAGCAGGGATTGCTCCGCCTCTGGGCATAGCTGGGAGCCAATCAGAGGGGAGGATTTTGACGGCCTAGTGGGGGTGCGAAGAACGGTAGGGACATCGAGCTAGCTATCCGGGGGAGTTGGAGAAGAGAGTCGACGAGATAGTCTTCTGCTCGGGCGGCGACCGCACCTAGGGACTCTGGGTTCGAGTCTGGGTGCAACCTCTGACTAGAGAACTAGCTCCAACGGCGGCACGAGCGGTGAGTTCCAGTTGGTTTAGGGAAGGAGAGCATTCCTTTACCTATCTCCTGTCTCGCCTTAACCTAACCCTTCCACTCGCCTCTATTTCTGTATTGCTGTTACTCCTTGTCTATTCTAATAAACTCTTGTTACCTTTCATCTCTAGCTTATTTATCTTCCCTTCCCCGGCTAAACTTTGTAACAATGTGTAGTTTCGATAATTAGTGACCAATGTATATGTTACTGAAGTTCGAAGTCTTCGTATCAAGTAGACTAACTTTATCATAAATGCTCTAGTTTAGAATATTTTAAATAACAAGCGAGTACGGAACATTGACGAAGCTATTCTGCCCCTCAGGTCCCGAGATTAACCGCCAGCTAAAGTCGTCGTCCAGCAGGATTCAGCATGCAGCTTATGTAGCTCCTACTGTTTGGTCGTCCATCAAGATCGCAGAGATTCGCAGCCAAGCCCACGTGTTGACCTCCCCTGCGGTCAAGGGCGTCTGGTTTGCAAAGCAGCCTCCGAGTGTTGATCATTGTTTAGCGAGTAGGCACTGTGGCCAACCCCGCCTCTCGTACCTCCGCCCCCCCCCCCCCCTAAGAACTCTGGGGCGTGCAAGATGTTGCGAGTCAACACACCAGCTTCGAATTCGTCTTGAAACACGCCAGTCACCATCGGGGAAGATTTCCTGCAGCTCATCATTATTCCGGCGAAGCATCTGTTGTCATGCGCGGGCGACGCGACGTCTCTAACAAGCGTAGATGGAACGCAAACGTCTGAGTTGACAGACGTCGTGAGCGACGTATGGTTGTATACTCAGCGCTATAATTTATACTCTGCTGCCACGAACACGTACTGTACCTAGGAAATAATATAAGTTGTATGATTTACTGAATTTCATGTAAATAGATTGTTAGTGTAGATTTGAATTTATGATTTTTTTATAACTATGCAGGACCAAATTTTACAATTATTAAGGGGACACGTATTTTTGTCTACCTGTATTTATTTTCGTACTATTTCAAAATATGAATCGCATATTTTTAATATTCGCAACTGAAATATTTTTCTGAATGTTTAGTTTAAAAACTAACTTGGTTGTATAGTTGAGTCCCTTCTACATAAAAGTATTGTAAGATTTTACCGTCGTTATATATATATATATATATATATATATATATATATATATATATATATATATATATATATATATATATATATATATATATATATACACACACACACACACACACACACACACACACTATATATATATATATATATTATATTTATTTATATTACAACCTCGTTGGTTCTTTACTTACTACTGAATGTAAATAATTCTAAGTTTTTAATTTAAATGCGTCTGAAAATTCTATGCCTGCCGTCTGCCTTGGATGATTCAATATCGATAAACCAATGGGTACAGCGCAAAATGTTCACCTGCGCGTGGTTTTATATCTCCAGATAATTGTTAATTTTTGGCCATTTACTAATGAAAATACAATATATTTCTAATATGTATTCTTAACAAATGAACTCATAACAATGTTGGCATATAGTGATATTTAGTCTGCTCTGATCTGGGATGTAACATTTTCGTTCCGCACTAAAAACGTTCAAGTACTACTTTATCACCGGGTCCATAGACGATAAGGTTACGATCACGGCAGGAATCCAGCTTTGGCATTTGATCAGCCAGTTAAGACTGATATAGCCTTTTTACCCAAACGTACACATCGCGCCAGCTTAGATGGCGAGTGGCAGCTACTGAGTGAAGGGCACATTCAAGCAATTCAAGCAGCAGGCCGCTGCAATAACACCTACTGTCTATTCGCGTTCAAGCGAGAGCGCGCGAAGCAGATGCACGTGATCGAATGTAAAGCCGCGTACACACGAGCGCGCCGCGGCTGCAATGCAACATCGAACGCGCGTTGCAGACAACGCGCGGAGCAACACTGTGCGCCTCGAGCACGCGCTGCGCATGAGGCGATCCATCTAAAAGTGACGAACACCACAGTTCACTGAGCGCCATGGTCTGCGCGCTACTCAGGGCGAATGCGGACTGAACACGT
>PNEQ01069142.1:5313-40365 GCA_003012365.1 Medauroidea extradentata | reverse complement strand
TCTGTCAATGAAAACACGCAGTGTTCACGTGATTGCAGCAAACAAGAACAATATAGGAAACTCATAAGAAAAACACGGGACGGTTAATAATTTGGTTCCAGCTCACGCCGACAGCAGCACTGTTCCTTCTGTAGTAGCACATTGATCTATGGGTAGTTCAAGTTGTATATACACGATATGTATTATTTGGAATGTAATCGTGAATTCTGAATACAGACATACTCTGTTTGATATTATTTTATTAAATTAAAATTAAAATATTAATAAACACTTTCTCATTCCATTAGCATAAGAGAAATTCAGTCTGTAAATTTGTAAACATCATAGAGAACAGAGACGTAAGAATGTAAATATTGCTAACGTTTCTAACTCTCGCCGTCGGTAACACGTCTCGCGCTTTACAATGCTAAAACGCTGGAGTTTCCCATAATCTCCTATACGATATTTGATTGCAGCTTGTAATCAGGGGTGTCCGGAATGCTCGCCAGGTGTAGTGGAAGACAACTACTGAGCGTAAAATACTGGGCACGAATTGGTCGTATTTAGGCGAGTATGAACACATTAATTGTAAAACGTAGTTCGACGGAAATCTGGCAATTCTGGGTCTTCATTAACATCAATAGTTGGAAATTCATTTCGAAAGAAAAACGCATGTACCTTTCACCGTATTGCATTCTTATCGAACCCGTCAAAAATTTGCAAAAGCTTCCGTCGTTATTTTTATTTTTTCAGTGGCTTTAACAAGTGAGGACTGTTACATATTTAGATATATTGATAATTTTCGACATTGATATTTTATATGTTTGGTGCATAACGGCCACGGGGGTAGCATAAGGTTGAGTGTAGGCGAGGGAAGTGAAGTCAAAGAGGAGGGAGAGGTAGATACCAAATATTCCAGCCGCCATACTGATTTAACCTCAAAAGTTCACATCAGACTGGTATTTTTTATGGTAAATTAATGTATTATGCTCTTTAATTGATGTTTTAGGTTGAAAACTCTATATTTTAGCCCTGTTTACACACCTCCTAACTAAAATTTCCTCAGAGTTTTAATTAATCGGCCATATTGGTACCAAACACGTCAAGTGTTTGTTTGGTCACAATTCCCGGCAACATGCTCCATCTGGACCCTTCTAACATCTTTGATAACGACTCTCGATAATATATATGATGCTGATCGATATAATTATTTAATAGGCGTTCAGTAACATTATCAGAGCTCTCTTTATTATCAAACCATCGGTACTGTGCAACTGACAGTGTTATGAAACCCGTAAAATATTGTTTTAAATACACTCATTCCAAATTAACGATATTTACATCATACTTTTCACAAAAGTGTAACATCAGATATATAGACATTAACCATTTTGTAGACATTATGCGAAGTTAAAATGTAATTGATATTATTCATGTTGCACGTGTTGTAGATATAATTACTATACCAAACATGAAGTGTATATATTAGGATCTTCGATCGATAAGTGAATAAACAGTACATAACAGCCCCTACTAGGGCGTACATGTGTTTACTTACGTTCGACTGTAACACTGAAACACCTTTACAGTTGACGTTTCTGTTTGATTAAAACACTATCAGAAAACAATACGAACACTCGCTTGACCAGTCACCAATTTAACCCTCGTCACTCTGCAGCAGCGAGCGCTGGTTAGTACCGCTTACACTTACTAGTATCATCACGCACTCATGTTTACAAACAACTCCCACTTCTCGGTGAATGAACTATAGTAGCCTACAAATACCTGGATTAAATCTACCTATGTAAAATTGCCATTCGAATTTAAAACGGTAGTAATATTATATGCAACATATTCCAGCTGGTTACCCGCCAACTTACATGGCGCGTGTTGTAATTTGAAGAACAGTTTAAATTTATCGTTGGTTTTTATTTCATGAGTGCTCTAAATAAATTTCCGGATATATATATATATATATATATATATATATATATATATATATATATATATATATATATATATATATACACAAAATATATATATGTGTGTATTCCAGCAGGGCCCAGAAGCGGAAGTTTTATAATTGCTTCAGCAGTATTTGTATATTTTCAGTACAACCAGTGTTCTAAATGGTGATCTGATTGGTTCAGTTGTCAAGTTCCGACTTATGGGGTCCCCTAATTCGATCCCAGGCACCGACATGCGGGAATTTCTCTGACGGGGAAATGTAGAGGACACTGCTGTGGTAAGGATGAAGGGAGTATTTCTCGGAGCGCTAACGTTTCGTTTCCCCATCTCCTTTGCCCCACTGTTATTCACAACTTTCAAGTCGCCTGAAACATCCGGACGGCCAGAATGACAAGGCTTTTACATCTGATAGTCAGCTCCACCATCGTGCCTTATCTACCTTGAGCCAGACAGTGAATATTGTGTATTTTACATTAAAGCGTGAGACATTGTCTACGTACCACATTTGAGGCAAGGAAACAAGGGAACGACCAGACTGGCAAGCTCGGTGATAATGGTATCACCTCTAAATGTGGCATGCTACACTGGCGTGCAGTGTTCCCGTAGTGGTTTTTTTTTATGGGCTTTAAATCGGGGTCGCATAATTTTGTGGGTGCATGTAGTAAAGGCCAACGCACAGGTTTCTAGTTTTGTGTCATACGAATCCGGATGGTATTTTTGGGAGTTACAGAAATAAAAAGTCATTTTTTTTTAAATAATTTTGAGGTGCCCCAAAATCAAGTTTTTAATAAGCATACTGTACTTCACTGAAAAAAAAAAAGTATAGTTGTAGGTACCATACTTGTGTTAAAATAGGGACAACAAAACAGTTTGGTTGTTGGTACTACTCTATACAGTTTCTTCAACAATCTGTTTTGTAGAAGTTACCATCTGGTGTGTAAATACAACAAGGTTCTGTTTCTTCTACAAAACAGATTGTTGAAAGAACTGTCCAGAGTAGTACCAACAACCAAACTGTTTTGTTGTCCCTGTTGTAACAGAAGTATGATATCTACAACTATACTCTTTTTTCAGCGTTGTAAAACTATATATACATAGGTATAAGTGTGTGTTCTTTTCGTAAATTTTGAACAATTTCAGTAGTTTCAGGTGTAAAAATAGGCGTGACACGCTAATACACCATTCTTGCGCCAGTTTCATTTAGTCCTGAATTTTATTTCCATAAAATAAAACCTTAGGTCACTTAATGGGCGAGTCAAAGAGAAACGATGTTGGCAGAATAGAAAACTGTGAAACCTAATTGCTATACACGAAGGATAACCGATAACTATGCCAGTGCCACAAAAACTCGTTGGATAAATGGACGCGTTCGTCATTGAGAAGCAAAACTAAATTCAGTTTCTGTGTTTCAACAAATTCAGTATTGGCCAATACCGGACAGCTCTTTGCTAAGAACAAAGAGAAGTGTACGATAAATAACTTGGCGGTATGAAGTGAACTACTGATTAAATTAATATTAAAAAATTGCTTTTTACATCAACTGATATGTTTGACATACTACTGTTTTGGTTTAAGTAATTTATTTTCGGATGTGGAAACAAAAACTGGTTCTTCGTCAAGAAAATAAATTTTCGTTGACACTGTTATGTTGCCAGCGTAAATCTTAAATTAATAAAATAATGTGTCCTCTGTTGGCTTGTTGACGTGGAAACACAATCACTGTTCTCCCACAATTTCAAAAGCTGTCCGGTGTGTTATTTAATCTTGTTATTCAAATGTGGAAATTAAAACAGATTCTTCGTCGAGAAAACAAATATTTGTCCACACTGTTATGTTGGCAGCGTAAATATTAAATTAATTAAAGCATATGTGTTGTTATTTGTTGGTTTCAGGTGGAGAAACAATCACTGTTCTCCCAGAATTTCAAAAGCTGTCCGGTACTGGTTTATAGTGTTTTTTTTATCTTGTTATTCAAGTTTCTTTGTAGGCCTACTTATTTTTGTTTCCAAGTCGAACGAATAATTTCTTTTCTCTAATAAACTGCTCGTAGACACATTACAATTGTATTGGCTTCTGTGTAGAACATCAAGATATTCCTCAGAGCGGCTTCTTGCGTTGTATGCAGGCTAGTGGCGTGACGGTGTAATGGCTTCCTACACTTTGCTGGTGAAATATCGGCGTGTGAACGCGGCCGTGTTGACTTGGCGTGACGCGCGCGCACGTCTTCTTGTTTGTCGACGGGAGAGGGGGGTGGTTTATTGGCGAGGGAAGGGGGTTACAAATTAAAACCCAGCAGGGCGGGAGCGGCTGTGGAAGTAACAGTGGTGGCTGGGCGAGCACGAAGTTCAGTGAGAACGCTTGTCTTTTGTCAGTGCTGCTCACACACGAATTTATCATTTCGCTACACGCACGCCATCTCCGAGCGTTCTTTTAGCCACCGATGTGTAGGAGAGTCGTCCGCGCCACCACCTTCTTATATACATCTTCAAACTACAGATAGTCCACGATGAAGTCAGCCCTTCTGAAGATCTTGTCTAGAGTAACTAAAAAATAATTTTCTCTCTAAATTTAATGTATAGTACAATCTACACGCTTAATTGTTACTTAATATTATTTTTTATACTAAAAAGTGGCAGAAAAATATAAATTATCTGAAACGAACTTAATTATGATGTAAGTATGGAGTAGTGCTGGAAAAAAAGAGGCGGGGGAAACGGGGATACCTCCGAGAATAACCGTAGACCAGCAGCGTCGTTCGGTACGATTTTCACATGCGAAAATCTGGGGGCCGACCTCACTGGGAATCGAACCCGGATCGCCTTGGCCGGAAACGAGTGCTATAGCCACTGAGCCAACCGCCGTTATTCTATTTTTAAACTAGGATACTACACTGAGAAAAATATTTTGTAAATTAGCACATAATTTGTTCGAAATAAACAAATGGTACTATATTTGAATAGTTGCAAACAAACGTATATGTTTTATCAAACAAATTATTTACTTGATATTATGTATTTGGTTGTTGCATATTGCTGACAAAAACTTGCATACATGGTTGACTCAAGTTGGGTTACTAGTTTGGTAGAACCAAGTAGAATGGTTATATCAACAATATGACAGAGCCAAAACAACCATGCAGATGTCTGACTTGAATACTAACGTGATGCTTTCAACCAAATGATTTGGTTAAATCAAATATAATTACTGCTAAGACAATAATGCATAACCCATTTAACTCTTTAGTTTGAATATTAAGATAAATTATTTTCACCTACCCAGTTTTCTTGAACATTTTTTTATGTTAAGCCTTAAAGTGTAGGGGAAAACTATATTTTCGTACCTCACTCGCAGACTGCATTATAGGCCTGTACCAAATTTCGCTAAAACTACAATGTTAAACACAGTTTTCTTCAAGCATCAAATTATTTTACTTTACTTAAATTTGAGCTGTGATTGTGATTTAGCATAAGAACCATACGCTCTTCGGAATAACACAATTTAGTCTTGTAAAAGAATGAGAGGACTCTTTCACAAATTAAAAAAAGATTACAATTAACAAAAGCATTAATAGCGGTCTACTAATTAATAGCACATCTACATAATAACAAAAACATTTATGACTTAGGTGTTAGATAAGAAAGGTGGGGAATTGGAAGTCTAAAAACTTTTGGAACGTTGTTAATCATCACTGTAAACATTCCTTATTCACAATAGAAAAGCTGAACTTGTAAAATCATTTTACATGGCTTCGAAAACGCGTATTAACCTCTCAAAGTCCCAGGAACGTAGCAGCACATCTGCCATGGTGAAGTGATTGCCGCTCAAACCGTTCTGCCGCCGCGGCCAAACCATGTACTACCATCCAAGTTTCTTGTTTGGTGTGGCGCAGACCGTATAGCTAAATTTACCATATAGAAATATTTAAACAAATGTATGGTTGATTTAAATTAATAGTATTGTAAATTCAAGCATAACTGAACAATTTATTATTATTTATGTAATTAAAAAACAGTTGAATGTAATATATTTTTAATGATTTGGTACACAACAAAATATGTGTGTTTTAAACAAATAAACCAACAAAATTATTTGGTCAAATCAGACAAATTGTAACATATAACTGTCCCCTTTCCCATGTTTTATTTGTACATGATTTATTTACAACACCCAAATAATTGTCAACTTTATTTATTTAGTTCCGACAAATCCTTCTTGTCATTTTACAGTAACAAGTAATGTCCACAAAACAAATTCTATCTCGTAAAACTAAAAATTATTGCGTATGAGCAAATGCATGACATTTGTAATCAGTTCGTAATAAAAATCGACCACCCATTCGAAAAGTTCGTTGAATGGTGCGTATTTCACGTCGACTCCGCGCAGTGACCAAGAAGGAAAATAATCGGGTAAAGAAATAAAGTGAAGAGATTTTGGTCAGCGCTCAACATAGAGGTCTTTAGCGCTGCTGAGAGGTGACTCAAAATGGAGCAGCGCCGGCATGAAGGGGCGGAGGGGAGAACAGGTGATCCCCGAGAATTCCTGCCGACCAGCGGCATCCTCCGGAACGATCGCCACATGCGAAAATCTGGGGATCGAAACCGGATCGCCTAGGAGGGAGACGAGTGATCTAGACACTGCGCCCACCGCGGACCATCGGGTAAATATGTAAACGAGTACGAGCACTCTGATTGGCAAGGAAAGGTTTTAAAAAAAAAGCAAAAAACACCGCCAAAACGTTAACTCACTTTCACACGTAAGGAACGTAGTGTAGGCGGATGGAGGGAGTGTTGTCTGTGCCATAAAACTTGTCCTTACGCATACCTACGGACAAGAACTTGTACGCTTTCTAGTCATCGCCGATAATCACAGAGAATACATACGGCATGCACTTGCGATACAGCCGTGCGTTGCGCTGAAGCAATCAGTCCGCTCGCGTCGGCGAAAGTACCGCATACAGGCTCGATCGAGTGTTGATGAAAACCACGGCGCCCGCGCCCAACCAAATTGGCGTAATTACTACTTGCAATAGCTGGCACTGCGGCTTGGAGGGATATTTCGCAAGTGGGGCGCGGACCCCGTCAGCGGGGAAGTCTCAAGTCGTCACGTTGAAGGCAGTCTTTCAAGTTCTGCGCGCTGGTGCAGGCGAGAACATATCGAGGGCGCGACATACTAAAGCGTTTGGCTTACTCTGTACATGATGAATTTACCGCTCTTGGTTTAAAAGTCTTAATTGCTTGTCGTTTTCAGAGAGTGAGTGAGAGAGATTTTGGCCAGCGCTTAACATCTAGGTCTTCAACTCTGGCGAGGGGTGACATGAGGCGAATATGAAGCAGCGCCGGAATGAAAGGTCGGAGGAAACGGGAGATCCCCGTGAAAACCCGCCGATACCCACATGCGAAAATCCGGGCACCGACCCCGCCCGGAATCGAACCCCGATCGCCCTGCTGGGAGGTGAAGGGTCTGAACGCGGACTCTCACTTTCAGAAAATGTAGGATTGGGAGTTAAAAAGTACACACATTGAGTACCCAATGATGCAAAGGATGTTTTCGAATGCGTGTCAGTATACTGAAGAAACAATCTTCTCAACTGGAATAATAAAACACGTTATATGGATAATGTCTGACAACACACAGTTTCTACACTACAGTTCGCAATACCTGATATACGGTTCATAGCGTTGACTGGATCATATGTAGCTGTGTAATGTCATTACAACAGTCATGTACACTATGCACTAATCCGCTGTGTCACTAGCCCATATTACACTAGGAATAGCATTCCTTATATTGACGATAGATACGTGTGAAAAGATATCGTCGGCACATCAGACTATTGCGAACTGTCGTATGTCCGTATTACATTTTCTGCTCCTCTAGATGTGAGATTCCCAACCCCCTCCACGCCCCTCCCCCATCGCAGACATTGGCAAGCAGTTTGACAACAGCCTGTAATCATCTGGAGTTACAATTAATTGCGGCCAAAGTCGGTCTTACTCATGTACACATTTACACTTGATCACAGAGACGTCGGCCTAGACGTGGGGGGGGGGGGGACCATCTCTTCGTCTGGAAGCAAGTGGGGCACACATTACTACTTGTCTATATGTACGCGACGGCCAAGTCATCAGACCACTCGCCTTCCACACCAAGGCGATCAGGGTTCGGACCCCGGATTTTCGCATGTGGGAATCATGTTGGAGTATGTTGCTGATCGTCCTGGTTTTCTCGGGGATCTCCGTTTCCTCCACCCTTCTCATTCCGGCGCTTCTCCATCGTAGGGCATCATTTCACGTCATCCTTCGGGTCACGGAGACTGCCTACGAGCTTCCAGTAATGAAATCTGCATTCAGGGGTGAAACACCCTGGCCTCAGGTATCTTCCTTGTATTTAATTTTACTTTACGCGTTATAGCATGAAAACAAATACAGACAAATCCCATTTGCTGCATTGAGAACTAGAAAATATTGCCAAAGGAATAACAGTGTACGTAAAAAATTGTAAAATTTTTTTATATCAAAAATAATTCTGTGTTCACAATTTTCAGGGCATTGGAAAAAAAAAACCATTAACCGATTCAATAGAAATGTGCGTCGCACCCAGATGAATAAAAAATTCAGTGATGCCTTAATGTAGGTTCGACATATACTGAATCACTCTTAATATAATATCACATGTGTATACCCATCATTACTCCCGTCAGGACTTTAAATTTGTCAACTAAGAGTGAGTTGGATCTGGTGCGTGAACTGCGCTGTGGCATGGCGTAAATTATGTCATTTCAACGAGTTTGTTGCGCTTAGTAGCGCAGCGCGTAAGCTGCCGCAATATGCAAATGTTGACTGATATGCCGCTATGGAAATCTATGCATACTAACAAATTTCCATAGGGGAGTAACGTAGCCATAAGTAACGTATAGAAAACTAACGGGAGATAATACAGAGGGAACCAGTAATTCCGAACCTGGAAAAAGGAAAATTAACTTTTTTCTTCTAAACCGCCGAAAACAGAAATCGGTATAGCTGGAGCGGAAATAGAACTTGGGTCCTCTTGAATTTGAATCTAGTGCGTTACCATCGCACCAGCTCACCCGGTACAATTTAGAATTTAACTTAATAATTTAAAAAGGAATACAAGAAAAACACGTTAAGTGCAAGTGGAGCAAGTAAGTGAAACATACTCGAATATTTTAAATTTACACGATTTCAATGGTGCAGTGCGTGTGTGTGTTGGTGTGTGCGCGTGTAGATATACAACTCACACTAAGTAGCATAATATGTAAACCATTGTAACTATTCTCAAGATGTTGGTTGCTTTATATTTAAATACATCTGGTTAATGGTTTCTTCAATATTTCAGAAATTAATCTGTAAAGTAACCTTAGTCACTTTTTAACTACTTGCAAGTTAATGTTAATGTAATCTTTGTTATCTAGGGAGAAAATTATGAGCACTAATTTCCACGGACAATTCGCGGTAATAAGATGGACTCTCAACAAACTTTACAACCGAGTAATTTAGCTTATAGTAGTCTCGGATGTTACTGCAGCGAAATTTACGAACTGTTTTAATAGCTACATAACAATGTTTATGCTAAGACGTGGTGAAAGGAAACGAAATTATAAAAATATCACGGACTTAAAAAACTGGCCACTTTACGACGAAACACCTATAAAACGAAAGTGTCATTTACGATCATTTTAGAAGATACTGTATTTTCTTACCTTCACAGGAAAAAAACTCATTTTCTTACCCGTTAACATTTATAACATTTCCACGGTTTCTTTGACGCATCAATTCGATACGTTCTGTAGCAATGATAATTTTTAGGGCTTAATAGGATGATATAAAAGATAACACATTTTGAAGAAAAATAACAATACGCTAAGCAATAGTTTCAGCGTGTGTCGACAGTAGCAGAATGTTATCTTTCCTGAACTGGTATTATAATATTTAAATACCGGCAACTGAAATAGGGTTTTACGTTTGGAGTCGAGCATGTAATGGGACTGTGAGGAAGGAAAAATTGGGGAGTCGGGGGGGGGTGGAAGAAGTTAAAAATATTTGGTCAGCACTTATATATACGGGACGTAATTTTCCGCGTTGGAGGCGCGGAAAGCAGAAAAGCGACCATGCTCGACGGAGACTGCATCGCCACAACAAGCGGCGGCGCGCTATAAATGGCGTGCAGTATTTCCGTACTACTTTTGTGTGGTACTTTTAGCGGTGACCCTACAATTTTATAGAAACACACTAAATATGCAAGCCTGCTGTAGTAGGCATTTTTGTGCATTTGTGGATAATTTTTGGACTTTTAAGTCTGTGAGAGTGTAGTCTTTGGCATTAAAAACTGTCGCATATAATGTGTTTACAATAATTTGTGTATGTACATTCGGGTTATTTCGTACATTTCTAAACAAGTAATTTAAAAACAAACTTAGTATAATCACGATTACTTTTTTTGCGGGACGCTCACTTAAAAGTATTAAGGACGTTGAACCCGTAACAATTCAAAATTTTATATTTGTGCCAAACACTGTTCAACTTTTACACATCAGATACCAACATGTAATTTCCCCAAATAAAAAAAAATAGGGCCCATAGTTTTAGCATAATCACCTATCAAAGTCGCAAAATGGCAGTTGCGGTGTAGCCAAAATATTAAGTAATAATTAACTAGCAGAAACAAGATAATTCATATCGATACTTATTGAAGTGAACTACTTCAAGACACTTTTGTAAACACAAAGCGATACATATTTGTATTTTTAAAAAATTGCTGAAAATGAGTAAATTTGTGCATAACTTTGACTTTCGGCTACTACTGAAATATTCAAAACTAACTTTTGTCAAACATGTCATGAAATGCATTTATACACTGACTTTCAATTCCCATAATTTTGAATTCATTAGTTAATTACTTTTTTTGATTTTGACTGCACCGTAATGGCCACTTTGTGACTTTGATGAGTGATTTTGCAAAAACTATGGGGCCTAATTTTTTTTTATTTGGGGAAATGACGTGTTATTTGACGTGCAAAAGTTGAGCGGTGTTTGGCACAAATATACGAGTCCAACGCCCTTAAGTAAATGTGCATTTCTAAATATTTTCATCAATTTCTGAAAAGTCTGGCCACTCGATTCCGGCCAAGACGGACAACGTTCAACTCTCGGTAGGGTTACTACCGATACTCGAATGTTGATAACGTGGATCATGTTACTGTCGGTGGCAGTTGTTCAAGTACTGATCCTCTCCCTTCGCTTTTTGGATTTAACTACCGATCCATACTCACGACACATCATCCTAAGAAGCATAAATTAAATAGGACGATGCAGGCCATCTATAATATACAATGTTCTCCCACTACAAGCATTCCTGAAGGTATATTAATATGTTTTAACATTTCATGTTCTAAATGATAGTCTACTACACATTTTTGTTAATAAATTACGTCCGTATTATCCGACATTTGTTGAAAGCTAAGAAATATTACACTTTCTGTCTTGCAACAAATGTCAGATAATATGGAAGTAATTTACTATCTACCAATGTAAAACAAAAGTGTAGTAGATTAACATTACGGATAGTCAAGAAATGTTGATACGCTTTCAGGAATACTTGTAGCGAAGAAAATACAATAAATTAAAGATGGCCGTGTACCATCGTCCTTAACGTTAACCCATTACGTAAAAGTTTTACAGGATGTTACAAAATAAAGAGGTATTTACGTTCACACTCTGGAAAAATAAAAATGATGCGTATCTAGCGAACATTTGTGAAGCAGAAATTTTGAAATAATGACGTTTGATTCAGGCTCAAGAGACTCCACTAAAGGAATACATCATTAAAGCCAAATATTTGTTGAAAAAAACTGCGATTTTCCCTTGTATTTATATGACGAATTACAAAAAACTGTTGGTTTCAATACAGACATATAGTTTCCTGTAAAAAAAAGTTTTTTGCAATCATGTTTACATACTTTATTTCAGCAAGAGAACTTGAGTTCTAACCCGTGCTTACGCTCCCATTAAAGATAATGACTACTAAACCAAAGTTAACAATACAATGGACACGTAATCCGTTCCTACGCCTGAACATACCATTTTTGTACACGTATCAAAAGTAGGCCTAGTAGTAGTTTATGAAATATAAATTTATATGACACTCACAAATGGCGGTGGTTGTGGTGTCCTGTGAAAATAGGCATAAAAATTACGTTCAACAGAGTTGCCGCTGCAAGACGAGTTCTCGTAGAATATTCTTGTAGGTCCCACGAGCACAGAAAAACGGGAAACGCGCATGTAATGCATTCCGAAGATTATCTTGGTATAAAACGAGTATTATAAAGGCGAAGCGTATTTGTATTCACGATGTCGTCATTTTTAGTCGCTACATTCACGACTTGAACGAAAGTAGGCGAGTACATATCCGCACGGGTGTCCACAAAAGGGGGGGGGGGGGATCATTGCGCAGATTGCGCATTTAGAATTTTTGGGGGATTTTTTTTTTCAAGAATAAAATGTTTAATCACAAACGAAAAATGTTTTTATGATTGTAAAAATGTTTTTATGATTGTACAAGTGCTATCTTGTGGTATTACCTTCAAAATAGGGTAGTAAAAACCAGAGCAGTTTTATTTGTTTACAATTGTTTTTACGAAATGGTAGCCTAAATATCTCTCTAGTACTGAAGTGTAACTCGTAGTAAATTTGTTTATGAGTTTTTTTTGGGCGGGGGGGGGGGGGAATTTGCACATTGGGTCTTGGGGGGATGGGCACCCCTGCATATCCGCAACAGTTCCTTACAACTGACCAGAATTGCAGAACCGATAGACGCAGTATGTTAGGTGCTTACGTGCAGCAAGACACGTAAGCTAAGCTACGCATACCTGGCATGAACCTTACCGCGTTCCTGGAAATGATATGTTTATATGAACGTAATTATAGAAGAAAGCCACCTGTTCCCACCGTCAACCCCCCCCCCCCCTTTTTTTCACCAACTCTCCTCAGCTGCCGACAACGTAGATGCCCATAACATTTGCTAAGCTTCAACCGCCTCTTTTCCTTGTCCAGGCTGTCTTATATCTTGCAACGAGGGAAGACTTCGATACCTACTAAAAGCTTCCGATGAAACGGTTAGGTACTGTTTTTTTATGTATTTATTCACATATTTTTCGAGTTCAGGGAAAATGTTAAGGGCCTTGCTTATCTCAGAGCTCTGGCAGCAGCAAGGATAATGTTTTACATGTTAAATTAGATTCAGTGGGGTTCAGTCACCATTGGTCATATCGCTTTCGGACAAACATTTTCTGCATTGAAAAAAAGTAAAATATTGCTAAATGAACACAATTTCAGGATAAAAATTTTGAAAAGCCGTTTTGTAACATGCTCGCAGTTTTCAGAGTATTGACAAAACTGCCTGAATGCACGCGGCACCGAGATGAATAAAGAAGTCGGTGGTGGCGTATATGTATCTTCAACACGTACTGAGCGACATCTAACATAATTTAACATGTAAAATCCGTACGCTTTTCCCGCCGTGGCTCTGAGATAGGCAGCGCCCTAGTTTTTTTCAGACTGGTGACAATAACTCAATTATTTTTTTAACTAAAAGCTTTGAAAAACTAAGTCAATGTGCAGTCACACGATGCACAATACTGTGGATGCGTTTTTAAAAATAATGTACCAATCGTCAGCAAGAAAATATTTTGCTTCGGTTTTTCTTATTTTCACGACAAAAAAGTGGTACTTTCGGTGATAAAATCTAAAAAAAAACCTTTCAGTACATGTCTACAAAAAATTTATATACAAATTATAACATGTAAGTGTCAAAACTGTGGAGCAAAATGTTGATATGAGTATCAGGTAGCAATAAAAAAAAATATTTTCGGAATCACTGCAAAACTCGGTAACAAGGCCTTAAATCGGCTGTACAAATGCAAAACTCGTCGTAAAATCTAGGAGATTTCCCAGGAGACTATGTAGGCCTATATGTATATATGCACGCACACACGCACGCAATACGAACACACAAATACACGCACACATATGAGTCAGGACGAATTGAGTTAATTTTGCATGGTTGTATGTAAGTATGTAGTACGTAACCTACTAATGAATATTTACCTATTCATTTATAAACTGTGCGTATATATACGTTTGTAGAATCTGTTGTGCTCATTGGTAGCTTTGTTTGACATATGTTCATTTACTGGAACAAAGCATTCAGAAACTCCTCACCGAAGATTTAGTACTCTAAACACTGCTTAAATAACGTTTTTAGGCTTTGAATGCTTTCTACGAAACGAGAGTAATTTTATAAGGGCACATTTTGTTAAGTTCGGGAGTGTTAGGAATTAACGTTTGTAATTTGGCTGTGTGTGATAATATTCTGTGAGCAATGTATTTGTGTGGCCAGCACTGTCTGAGGAAACTGTAGAAAAAGCTTAATGAGAACAGTTGCTTTGAATAAAACTGAAGAGGTTGCAATTTAAGTATAGAATATGTACAAGCCAGTATTGGTGACTGAACCCAGTATGAACGAAGTATTAGGACGAGATACACCAAAAGTCTAAAAGCATTTGTTTAAGATTTCAGGTTTCTTGAAGTAAATTAAAAAAAAAAATTATATATATATATATATATATATATATATATATATATATATATATATATATATATATATATATATATATATATATATATATATATATATAGCTATTCTAGGTAACAGTTTTACTGTTTTCGAAAATTTTCTTCCCGAATAGTGTACCGATACCAAAATATTGTACATTCGAATGCATTGCAAGAGAGTTAAACGAATGCATCAATCTGACATATAATTCGCTCATAAAGTTGGCAAAAATTGTTAGCTAGTATTGCATTTCTTCTTTTACTGACTTCCAAAAACCTGAAAATTTTACATGTATATTTTTAGAGTTTAGAGTTAATATGGGCGCCAAGCCAATTTAAAAGAATTTTAACGTACCTGTTTCAAATGTATAGCTTGGGTGTTGTACTTTTAGATTTCTGTTTATACAAAGTGATCTTAAAATGTTAACGAAACCGGCTATGTCATTCACGAAAGGTTAACGATTCTGGAGTTTTATTGCTTGTGAGCTGTCTCAAAGACGCAGTGGTTTTTCTCGGCAATTTATCTTACGCCGACAGTATTTCTTACCTCGCGTGGCACGCGGCCAGTTACACTTCCACCCGTGTCTGTTGTCGCCGGTTTCGTCAACCAATTACGAATTACATCGCGTCGCGTCGGAAGGCTTTGGTGGTGACAGCATTCGCGGCGCAACACTAGATACGACGTACTATGGTTTATTTAAAAAAAAAAAAAAACTAACGAATTATTTGACACTAATCTGAAAATTGGCGAAGATATGTAACTTTCCATTGAACTTTACCAGTTCGGCTAACTACTGAATGAAAAACGTTATGCAAGCAATATCATGCGCACAATACGAAGTATTAGCCGTAAAATTAGGGCAGCAATGTATCCGGGTGGTACCACTGGAGTGCGGTATGTGCCCTTTTCCTTTACCTCCCTCCTAAGAACATGGTAATACGTTTCCAAATAAGAACGACCACACCTAGGAGTTCCTTCTCTTACTCCTCTTTCGTGTTCCGTCGCTACTGCTACAAAAGGCGCGGGTGTTTGCAAAGGCCGAACGCGCTAAGATTTGGCCATGCTCAGTATTATTTATTTTTTTTTTTACATCGTAGCAAAGAACAAAGGTTTTTAATAGAAACCTCTGAAAAAATTCAACTTGTGTGCAGTCATACGACGCACAAAAATTATACGCAGTTCGCCAGCAAACTACATTTCGATTGAGTTAGGCTTATTTTTACTACAAGCATTGCCATAATTTGGGTGAAAAACTATGAGGTTATCGGAACCAAATAAATTTGGGTGTAAAGCGAAGTATTCATGTACGTAAAAACATTGCGGCGGTTCTTTGATATGGATATTAGGTTGCGTTAAAAAATATTATCTAAACAAATCTATAACTACCAGGTATGACCTTGAGCTTGCTAGTACATTCTGACTTCTAAGGGTCCGATGTCGGCGCAGTAGCTAGAGCACTCGCCTCTCACCAAGGAGATCCGGGTTAGTGTCCCGGCGAGGTCGGTTCCTGTATTTTCGCACGTGGGAATCGTGCCGAACGATGCGAGTTTTCTCGGGAATCTCCCGTTTCCCTCGCCCCCTCATTCAGGCGCTGCTCCGTAGACACCAGCATTAAAGACCTACACGTTAAAGTACTGACCGAAAATCTGTTCACTTCCTGGATTCTTGTATCTGTAGCAAGTTGCCGCTCCTAACAATGACCAGCACCACATTACCAAGAAGGAAGGAAAGATGGGCAGCTGTGTGGAATGTAGCAGACGGTCCCTTATGCCTCTGGCCTTACCTTGGGAGATGGATAATAGTTCACGTCCTCGGCCGAATCTCTTGGCGGCCACCGGGAGCTTGGATGAGGCAACGAAATACGCTGTCATGCTTTGATTTTAAGTTGCACAAGAGATCAACGGAAGTGCTTACCGGATTAGTACGAAATTTATAACAAAAACAAAGCCCGCAAAACTTAACAGTTAAGAGCTATGTTTGCTGAATTTAATAACTTGAAGACTATAAAACAGAACTCGTCTCCGTAACCAGGTTGTGTTTAAAAGCGAGACGAATCCCACTATATTATTAGGCCCTACTTACAAAAATAAAATACCAAAACATAACGAGAGTGTTACGTTGGCCTTAAAACTCCATAAGAAATATTACTGTCGAAAAAGACACACAAGGGTCAGTTCAAAAGTGCAACAATTCAAAAATCCCTGTTTTCAGTAAAAATATATTTGAAACATTAATGTCTTGCTGAAATAAATGTTATTAACATGTTAATGTTGTTAATACTGGAATAACATAGGTAGCACCTTGAGCTGGTTAAAAAGTTTAGTCTACCTTAGGTAAAATTATCACAATTAAAATAAAATTGTACTTCACTAATGCAAAACCAAATAAAGTGCTCTAGTATTAAAAACAAGTAAATGCAAGTATTAGTTTTCACTCCAGATAGGCAGAGGATACTTTCGTTTATACATGGGTGTACCTAACTCAACAATTCAATTTTTTTATTATTTCCCTTTGGAACTGCACCATCAGCGTATCTTGTAACCATCTGGCCAACAACTGTTTTACGTTGCCATTAGTCATTGAGGGCGTCGTTTTGTGCTTGGAGCACGCTCTATGCTGCGTCTCGAGCTGGGAGTCACGATTCACAACTTATTCCCTTTTATTTTAATGTTAGGCCTACGCAAGAATTAAAAAAAACTGTTTATATGAGAATTTTCCGACTTAAATACACGCTATATAGGGTATTAAGATCTCTATTACACAAAACACTAATTTTAATTCTACACTTAATCTCAAACATTTCTTCGCTTTTTAACTAAATACATTTTCACATAAAAATTTAGACGGAACAAAGCTCTCTAACGATAAGTGGCATTTGCATTTTCCTAGTACATTTCCGTATGCCGGAGTGTGTCGGTCGAATTCCTCATCGTGTTTTAATATACATACACAATGCCCGTGTGTACAAGACGTAATATTAAAAATTTTCTAAGCTGTTCTCATGTGACCAAATGATATTTTATTTTATTTGCATGTGGAATTTCGTAGCCTACACACAACTAAAAAAGGCCACGATCCTAAAATAATTAAATGTCACTTGTCTACTTAAAAATGACAAATTTTCAGTTGTCTGTGGCGTGTACTACTTTCTGTTTCAAGTATCCGCATACAAACGAAATTTCGGGATTTTGTCGGATTAGACGTACTTATGACACGGTTTTACCATCTTTCCTACTGTTGTGCTTATAGTAAACAAGTTCTTGCTTACAGTAAACAGGTTTTACCGAGATGTGAAGCAACGAGACTTCCCAAGTAATTTTGAGAAATATAAAGTTGTATTTATCTCAACAGGACAAAGAACTTGTTCGCAGCAGTTAATTTAGAGCAAAGTATATACTTGGGTTTCCGACTTTAAGAAGGCTAAGTAGTTACGCGAAAAATTCACATTTCCTGTTTCAGAAATTAATTTACTTTAATCACAAAACCACTTCCTTGGAGGTCTGAGCACTACCATTAATTACTTTTTGCTTGCGTCTTCTCCACGCCGTAACTTATTTACTGCTGAAAGACTCCTCCTTCCTTGGCAATTTCCATTAGACTCAAAGAAAAAATAACTTTGTGAGAAGTTTACCAACACTTTTCATTTCTTGGAAGTCGTAAAATTCATTTCCGGAACTAAGTTTTCGGCGGCTCCATGAATCGAGTTGAAACAGATGATCCCAATTTTCACATCGCTCTCGAGCGAAGCATTCACAATACCGAATTAGCAACGAAAGAAACTAAATTTTGGGACAAACAGAAAACGTTTCTTACGTAAAAATTATTCAGGATTTTTAGTTTCAACTCCTTTTTTTTTCCTCGTCTCGTTATGATCACACGTTGAAAAATAAGTAATGGCATACGTAAGTTCAAGTGATTGTCGAGCGTATTTAGGTTACGGACAATTTGTATTTATTAGAGTAACAATTTCGTTTGTCTCGTTTCAAGATATTATTCGTGAATTGAACACCAGCGACATACAAATACTTTTTTGTAATTTTAATCCGGCTGTAGTGTGGTAGCGTTTTTTTTCAAAGGAAGTTTTTTCTTTCGATGAAGTCAGGCCGCAACGAGTTAAATTGTGATACCAAAGCTATTTGCATTATCACAAAACAACTCCTCCCCTTCCAAGACAGGTTAAAATGACGGGTAACATTTTCAAAGGGTGTAGTGTATACTTCAACTCAGATGTACTTCTCACACTGGAAGTAACCTACGACGCAACAAGTTGCCGTCACATACATATCATTTACGTCGCGGCTACGTCATGCTACGCTCGAGCCAGCATCTGAATTACGTTTTTATGTGGTGCTGGCACGACGCCAAAGAAAGCGCGGAGAGGCACGAATAAGGACTACACGTCTCTATGTCACTAGGAGTGCAACACGCCTGTGATTTACGAATGCCGATTCCGGCTGGATTCTTGGTTCGAAAGATTTGTGCTTACACAGTTCCACGTTTGAACGTTACACGATTTCCCCCGACACCTTCCCAAACATATCGCCCGAACTCTGACGTACAGTACAATGTAAAGATATTATCTTACACTCACTCCCTACACAAAGGACAAAAGTAGTTCACGGGAATACGCTAAATATTTAAGAATGTTTTTTTTATCAGTATATATCCTAGTAATTAGGCGTCCAGTTCCCTTTATATTGGTTGGTTTTCTCGTGGTTTGTCGCCATTTAAGGCTGACCTTGTCTACTTTGTCCTGTTAGCTGGCATTGTAATATTGCTATATGTACGCTTGTATTTGGTACCCGTTGTATGTGTAAGTTATTTCTGTATTGGGTTAAACTGCCTATTATTTAAAATAAATTTTAATTCTTTCCTAATATATTGGCTACGCTTATTTTAAAAGTAATTTGTATCCTTCAACATATCGTCGATACCTCATTCATGTTTCCAATTTTTTTATACAAAGCAAATTAACGTTAGAATCATAGAATATATTTGTATTAAACCGACATATTATATACATTTGTCACGCATGGACGTGATATATAAAATAATGTCCAATATGTAGGTATAATCTCACATTTAAGTTATGTCAGTTAACTTGAATCAAGGGCGTAATCTGCCTAGACAGCAGAACGATATGAAATGCTTCATATAGTGTGTAATTTAACAGTCGTTGAGGACTTCATTGTTATGTATGCTCGGAAATTATGTCCGAAGGAATGGCAGTTCCCGCATTTCGTCACAGTATCCATTTGTCCAAGGTGAGAAATTAACTTCTCCCCGTAACTCATTAAACAACAAAATTCTACTCCAGAGATACAACTAGTATCGCAGACGCGAGTCTACTACGAAAATTGACTACTAACTAGTTCATTGACTGTTAGGTAGTGGTCTATCCTAGCCGCGTGCCTGAAATGTCCGTATCGCTTCGACCTCTAAAGACGTCGCATACTTAAAATATATCTAGCCAGACGGAGCCATTAATATTAGAGTAGCTCACTTGCAGTCGCCACTATAAATACATGTCGGACATTCTAACATGACCTTGCACTTTTGCACTCTTAAAAACACTTTCTTGACCAGAGCAACATATTTGTTTAGAAATGAACCACTGAAAACTTACCGTAACGGGAATTTTTGTTTGAAAGTTACAGTATGATAACCAACATTGTGTTATGAAGACAGTTACATTGAAATATTTATGGCAAAGATAGGTGCAGAATTATTAACACAAACTTTATGTTGAAAAAATTATTTTTGCTACAAAGAAACTTGCATACATAAATTATTTTTAAAAACGTTGAGACAATACGTTTGTTGGAAGGCAAGACTATTTTTACAGCATCTAAATACTTTTGCGGCAAAGTTACCTGGTAGTGTTTCTTTTTAATAAAGTGTTTTTAGAGTGTGGGCAAAATCTAAGCGGCTACTTCCTATAGCTATAAATCACAATGATCCGTGTGAAATGTGAAAAGACTGACAATGTATCACACACGCTAATTTGTGATAAATCGCGTGTGTTCCATGGATTCGAAGGATCGCCAACACCCACGTAAGACGACTATGTTTTGTTCTCCCGCTGGGCATCCTAAGGTATGTTTACTAACCAGTTTTACCAGACTATCAATCTCAGGTCTCAAATAATGCGGCCAGAGTCGGGAATCGAACCCGGATCCTTCGTAATACAAGTCTAGTGTTGCCGTTGCGCCACATCGCTAGGTAATAGATAACTTCAGAAGCACCAAAAAACTTACGGAGTTACGGAGTTTTGCAGTGATTTCGAAAATATTTTTTTATTGCTCATATCAAAATTTCGCTGCACAGTTTTGACACTTATATGTTATAATTTGTAGCTGAATTTTTTTTGTAGAATTATACTGAACTTTTTTTTTTATTTCATTACCCAAAGTATCACGTTTTTCGTCGTGAAAATAAGCAAAAATTAAGGAAATTATTTTTTTGCTGGCGTATGGTACATTAATTTAAAAAACGCGTCCACAGTATTGTGCATCGTGTGATTGCACATTGACTCAAATTTTTTTAAAACTTTTGGTTAAAAAATATTTGAGTTATTGGCACC
Organism: Medauroidea extradentata; assembly: GCA_003012365.1. Lineage (NCBI taxonomy): Eukaryota > Metazoa > Arthropoda > Insecta > Phasmatodea > Phasmatidae > Medauroidea > Medauroidea extradentata. The sequence continues at coordinate 19,205 of PNEQ01069142.1, read as the reverse complement.
AGTCTGAAAAAAAACCGGGAACAAGCCCTTAACATTATAAATACTGGTTGCATCGGTAATATCACACATTTTCTACTTTTCCTCTACTTTTTACTTACCTAAATTAAGAAGGTTATTCTCACGGTAGGGTCATGATCCATCATTGCTAATTCTTTCATTATAATAATAAATTTTCATTCCTAAAAGAGAGCACATGTAGAGAAACTGTTGCTTAATTTTTTCTAGACAGAGTATTGTATAGATTTACCTAAAATTAGTTTATCAATGGGAATTTCCTTGAGTGCATAATTCGTTGAAAACACTGCGTATTTTAAATTGAAAAAAATTAGTTAACATTGTGTATTTACTGTTGGTAACAAAAATTTGCATTCGTTTTTCGATGTCTGCTCTCGTTTAAGATTTTAAAAATAACTATTGTAAATACAGTAAAAATGATTTATTATGGCCCTAAAAACATGTAACGGATTTTCCATTATTTTATAGAGGAATTTTACTTGCAAGTAAACGTAATTTTCTTCTTTTACATAGTATGGGAATTTTGCACCGTTTTTATTCACAATGCAATACACCTACGTCCGAGAATAACACGGCAGACATACGCGCACTGTAGAAAGGAGGCGGTAAAACAGAGCTGTGAGACAGACAAAATGTAATAAACTGTGGACAATTCTGTCAACACTGTCAAATTAAATGTAATGCACTCTAAATGAGAAACACATTTAAATTTTACTAGACGGGTAACACGTATAACACGCTCTAAGCAGGAGGAACAAAAAAATTCAATTTTCCAAATTACAAATTAAAACGGGTATAAAATTAAAATTACCTTTTTTCCGGTTCCATTCGCCGTTACTGAAGGCATTGTATTTGTATATACATAGTCAGAGGGGAAAGCAAAAATTTTAACGTCTGTCGCCATGACCTTTTTTCTTTGAAAACACAAAGCCTGTCACAATTTGCGCTGTCCAAATTATTATGTAGAAAAAGCGTTTAAGAAATATTTTAAATCAAAATTTTATTTTCGTTGGCATTTCACAACAGGCTATACAACAATGAAAGAATTTTTTTTCTTGGTAAAGTGAAACAAAAAAAATGTAGATGCTTTGGTCACGGTTCCTATTTACACTGTTTTTTACAAGTATTACTTTCTAAATACTAAAATGAAACGTCAAACTACTACCATAGCTTTGTCGAAAATTGTTTTCGCTACGTAGTTTAATTTATTAAAACACACACACAAATTGTGTATGGCTAATTATCCACTTATAAGTAATTTTCTTAATGCCAATAAATAAATCAACATTATAAAATGTTTTGCTTTGAATAAATTAAGCTATAAATTATAGCAAAAAAAATTAAAAATATATTCATCGATTTTAAAGAACTGCTCTTTTTCAGGAATTAAAAATAATACTCTCAAAAATAGTGTAAATAACCGCAGCCTTAATGCAGTCGCCTGGTTGACGCTCGAATTGCGTGCAGCGTGTTCGGAATTACGTTATTTTTCTCAAAGACAAGTAAACTTGCGTCCACAGTGCTCATCTGCGAAAAGAAAACATATTTCAGACTACTTGTGAAGATGACTTAAAAAAAAAAAAAAAAAACCTCAAACTTGGCTAAAATCGGCTTTTTTCTGAACACATAAATGCAACGGATTTGTTCGAAATCGAGGTCTGCAATTACGCTGGACTTTTGCTACAGTGACGGGTCCAATAAAATGATACGGTTACAGCTTAAAGTTCCACAATAAAAACGTTACGGCGGGAACACTGCGCGCACGTTTACGACTTTGGACGTAGAGGTGATATCACAATGCATGTGTAGGCCGGTGTCACTAATCGATTTTCGCCTCGCACTCAAGAGACACCCTTCACCAGGGGGCCATCCTACCTGCGCTTCAAACGCGTTGCAGTCCGTTACGGCTATTCTTTTTTTTTTTTTTTTTGGCGAAAATATTTAACGTGCATTGGATTCGTATATATACGGAAGGAACATACATTTAAAACTATGTCGCTATAGTTTTAAAAATTCTACACGTTTATTATAAACATCATTTTCGGGCCAGGCAAAATTGCCAAAAATGGCTTTTCCAGGCTGCCGTATCGGGAAAAATAACAACTGGATTCGAAAAAAACAGAACTATAGAAACAGCCTTAGAATTTGAACTGTGCTGCCCACAAATTAAATATTGTGGTCACCGCTTAAAATCCCATAAAAAAAAAAGATACTAGTAAAGCATTATACGCCAGCTGAGTGGCTTGCGCGGAGAGGCGATAATGCATGACTTACGTCTGTCAACGACATTCTTACCGCTCCTGCCTCACACACACAAACGCAGCCTATCTAGGGAGGCCCCTTAAATGGAAGTACTTTAGCCCTGGCAAGGGACATACGTGGTGAGTATGGAGTAGCGACGGAAAGCAAGAGTGGAACGCGAACACTCCGAAAAAAACACCCTCGCCAACGACGTCCGCCAACTTTTCCAATTAAATCAAAACTTCATCCAGTTTACATAAATTTCAAGCTTTTACTATTACCTGCTAATTATATCTAAAACATAATTGCTATGAAAGAGGAAACAAATCTAAGTTCTACTGTTGTACCTTACAATATTTTATTTGACTCAAAAAATAATGTAAATATTTTAAATTCCAATTACACAGTACCGTCAACCTGTTCCATAGTAATTGTTACTAGATACTTTACTGTCGCAAATATAACATTAACCTTTTAAGACATTTATCTAACAGACTGTTTTTTTTGCAGTTAAAATTAACTCATCTGAAAAAAAACTGATATAGATAAAATGGTAGACCAACTGACGACGATATCGAGTAATGCTTTCGCACTGATAAGAATTCTTGCTTGTTACTCCGTTGAACGAAATGTCAAGGAAGATTCCATAAAATTGGTTCCTGCCATAGGCTGCATTTTGTGTGCGACGCACAAAATCGATGTCGTGCTAAGGGTGTCACTGACCGGCGTTATGTAATGCAGTATTACCTCTCGACCCATTTGCTTTCCTATTTATTCGTTTCCTTATGAGACTTTGCGCAGTGACCATATCACATTAATTGTGGGAAGCGTGGTTTGAAGTTCAGAGCATATTTTTCTCTGTGTTTTTAGAATCGGGTTGGTATTTCCCCAGATACGGCTGTCTTATAAAACCCAATAAGTCATTTTGTGGGGCTCTAAAATCATATTTACAACAACACTAGAGAGAATTTTTAAAAGTGTAGTAACAAAGAATGAAATTGTGTGCATTTCGTGTACGGGATGTAAACGATAAGTATTTACAATTAAACACAGAGGTGTAGAGGACGCTAAGACGTGCAATTTTACATAAATATGACACTTGTGGGCCACGGAGTCGAGAAGTATCCGCTAGGCGATAAAATTATGTATTGAGTTCGGTGTTGATCGGCCTACCAGTCAGCTGCAGCTAGTTTAATCAGAGATCATATCTGTCCTGAACCGTTAGTAGGGTACTTCAGTCGAGAATAGTATTGATTCAGACATGCTTGCTTTGTCATTAAATCACCGATACGACTTTCGGAACTCTCATAAAATAACACACAATAACAAAACACCTGTATGATAATCAAACGGGTAAAACAAAATACAGATAAAGAAATGGCATGCTGCAGTAACGTATTCACTTGATTTAATGTAAAAGAGACAATGTGTTTTACATAACTGTCAAAAAAATGTGTAAACTTAACGTGCCGATGTATCGGACTGTTAAAGTAGGCATAGTAAAATTGTATTTAATACATCTATGGTAGCGTTCCATTATATTATTAGGAAACAATCAAGAATATATTCAATGTTCCAGGCTTGAAAAGTACAATGCCAAATTATTTGCTTTATTTACAAGCTGAAGCAGGGTTAAGTGTTCAATACTATGCATGTGTTAAAATACTTCCTGTACTATTCAGGACGTTTTTATTTACACTGCATAATAAACATTGAAATGTTACAGAATAACGTTTCCGGGATGAACTGACCTCCGATTAAACTAGCAGTAGTTGACTAGAAGGTCGATTGACATCGAATTCATAACTCGGATCTGCCGCAGCAAACGACGAGCCCCGCGTTATTTCCAATACGAACTTCTTTAGCGCTTTTCGGATATTTCCCGACTTCGTGGGCAACAAGTGTCATACATCAAATTGCTCGTCCCAGTCTCCTCTGTACCGTTGTGTATAACTGTAAGCACTTCTTATTTACATCTTGTACATAAAAACGTAATGCACGTTAAGAAGTTTCCTTACAAAATGTACCGTAGCAACTCGCTGCTACATTCCAATATAAGGTAGGGAGGAGTCGCCAAAAATATTTCGTCTGTAGAAATCAGTATTTGCGAGTATATCAGTATCTCCGTAAACACCTGGAAATAATTTTATAGGAAATGTCTTCCTACGGTATTTGCACCTGGTTAGTGTTGACCAAAATGAATTATTTGATTTTGTGCACTGATAAACTCGGTCAACGATACCAGACCTACGACAGTGTCCACACTAAGTTGTAACCAGTTGATCTTTACCATAGTATTCCGTGTTTGCGGAGGGTAAAATGAAATAAGTGAATTGGACAATAAGAGTCAGGCCTATGACGCTAGTACAACAATACAAAGATATCAACATAGCGAAGAGCTGAAAAAAAAAAGTTATTCTTTGAGATCGATGTACCGGTAAGCTTTGGCAACAGTACTGGAGTATATTCGTATAAGGGCTGGGGACGACGACTTATACAAAACACCACTATAGCATACTATTTATTTGGACTTTTGAGTGACCAACGAACTCCGAGGTAGTCTACGAACACCATGGACAAGTCTGACTAACTGAAGAAATATAAATTTATGTAAGAATAAATCTGTACACTGATACTACAAGCAATGAAATAGAATAGGCCTGATAATAATATGAATACGCAATCATTAAATATTTAGTACTAGAAATAACTTTTAACACAAACAAACCATCCTAAAGAGACAACTAGTTCTGTAGTAATGTCATTTGTTTCTAAAGTTACCAATTTTGAATTGACTGGCAATCGCTTTGATTAACCTGTATACTGTGGTCAATCAAAATGTTAGGAAATTCGAGAGAAACAAAAAAATTCGGAAAGGCCATTCACGATGGAATGACAAAAGGGTAGGCCTATCGGATTTATTCTTGAAATTATTGGTAGGCTTGGGGTGGCGGTGTCGCGAGAAAATTAAATCCAAGACCGCATACGCCATGGTGGAATGATAAACATGAAAAGTAGAGCTAAGATCTAACAGGAGAGGGGGGGGGAGTTACCTCGGGTTCGGCAAAGGATCAAACCCACGATGGCTGACAACTACGATGGCACAGCATGTTATTGGGAAAATTCTACAAACTGTTAAAACTTAGTCAAACATAAAATCCAAGATGACGGATGAAATGCTGGTTTGACAGGACATGAAATTATGCTTACAAACTATTACACGGAATGAGAGATAAGAGACTGAGAGACTGATCCCACTAAATTCCCGACACATTGAAAAGTTGTTAGCAGCCATTATCTGGACGGTACAACGTGAACATGAAGTGGACTTAGCGTTTTTTCTGCCTTCTTTGGGCGATACAAATTGCTAAACAACGACCACAACAGCATATTTCCTCCGTGACGGGATTTCACGAAACTCGTGGAGAGAAAACCGTGCTGAAAACTGCGTAGCGTGAAAACGGCTAAATGAAGTGCTTTGTTGGCACAGTTTTGCCTGAATAGTCTCAGTTTTGTAGACGTTACTCGTAACTACAATATATTCTTAAGAAAAAATTTCAGCATGCATTGTTTTCCCACAGCGACGTGTCAAATCGAAATTTGCATTTTATTGCAGCATACACTCCAAGACCGACGGACTTGAAGTGAAAAAATACATATATTTATTTGGTTGCCTTGGTAGATATACACGATGGAGTGGGGAGGGGGGAGGAGTCGGCCAAGGACTGTTTCAGGAACCATCCCAGAATTCACGTGGAGTGATTTCGGTAAAAACTGTAAAACTAAAATCTGGATGGGCGAAGACGGGGATCGGACCCATGTAATCCCGAATGCACCAGCACTGTAGCAAGAATGGAACAATAAATAGTTGATTACAATAATCTGAAAATTATTTATACTTTACTCAACCAGAGCGATCAACTTAGTAGAATACTAATAAAAAATTACTGTATTATATTTAGTACGTATTACGAAGATAATGTGTGATCTACTTCAAAAAACCTATTTATATATTTTGTAACGCACAACCACAAACAAAATATTTAACAGTCGTGTAAACAAATATTTTATAAACTCACTATATTCTTCAGTATAAATAATCACGTATGCTACTTTCAAATGTTATATCTGTTGATTCCAGCATATCAACCCATGGGAATTCGAAATTTAAGCACGGCTACGTACGAAACTATAAACACAGCAACGTACATGTTCGTCAACGAGAATCAATCACGTGACCACTTTGTCAACATTTGGCCAATCGAACATGGCCTCTACAACGAACCCTCACGTTCCGGCAGATTGGTTGTGGCTCCTTTTTTATTTCCGCCCATCAGCATCACCGAGTCGCATTCAAACTGGCGGAGAGTAAGGCGCGTACAGCAGGCGTGACCTTGAGCGGGAAACAATGGAGACAACGAGGGCACTCAGAAACAGTGCTAACTCGCTATCACACTCTATACACGGGAAGAGTCAGCTCAGGACCGAGTGTGTTTTCAATTTGTCCGTTGAGTTGATTACAGCCGGAGAAATGTTACCCTAAAATAAACTATAAAATTAAATTTATTGTGATACAATGCAACAGGATATTTATCAACGACACTCGAGTGTCAAAACAAATATTTTATGTTATTTAAAGATATAAAATTTTAAAGTCGATATTCAGGGTAGCGTTACCCCCGCCTAATTCACTTCTGCACTTTACGGACAAAAAAAAATTAGCCAGGATTTACTCCTTCATAAACTATCACCACGCAAAATTAACATAATCCGTCTTGACTAATAGGCCTATCTTTAACTACCCCTACATCCTCTCAAATCACTCACCCTCTCTCAACTTCAATTAATACATTGTTGATGGATACACAGTTTCAAACAGTTTCAAACAACTTCAGTAAATTCTGAAACTTCCGAGGGTATTTCCTTTTATATGTTGTAAAGTTTGACACAATGTCAGTAGTAATTTAAAGTTACAAAATAAATATAAAACATAATTTTAAAATTTCACCGTATGAGCAGCATATTTCGTTTTGAACTGTGACAAGACATTTTACAAGGTTAACATTACGTGGGAAAAATTACTGAAGTGATACGAACAGAAAACCAAGTGCGTATGTATCCGCTTATGCAGTTATGGTCAGCGAGGAGACACTAGATACGGCCTTACGATGACTTATTTAAAAATAAAAAAATTAATAATAAAAAACCGTATCTACAGTGTATGCCAACATAACTCTAATAAACTTATTTTGCACGTGCATGCAGGCCAAACCAGTTAGGCTAAGAATTACGTTTAAAACTTCCTAAAGAGACATTATCTAGAGAACAAAACAGTTTTCTTATAAAATTGACTCGATAATTTATTTCGGGTGGTGGTGACGGTATGTACTATATTTACCTCTTCCCTTTACTCATCTCTGAAGATTTTTCCCTAAATAGAGAAACAACCTAACAAGAGTGCCGTCTCCTACTCTTATTCCGTACTGGAATCGGGCAGGACGATGCAGTGTGTGTAGGTTTACTCGGGAATCTCCCGTTTTCCCGCCCCATCATACCAGCGTTGATTCATATTCACCTTTTATCGCCTCTCAACCGATTTACGATCCTTCTACCCTGCGAAAGTTGATGCGAAGCACACCGTGTAGGTTAGCCGGTTTTTCACTTTTTCACATCTGTGCTAGCGTTAAGACCTCACGTGATACTCTTCTCTAGCTGGAGGCGATAAAAGGGTAACGTATAGGGAAGAGACAGGGGTGTAACTGGCACGGGCGTCAAGAATAATACCGCCTTCGCACGCGATGCACTAAATTTGGGCGTAGTGTTTTCCTAGATTATGTTTTTTTCCTGTGGGACTTAAGAGTGGTTAAACTATAATATTATTTGAGGAAAGTATGGTGCAAAACTCGCTGCAAAGACAAATTGGAAGCTTTATCTGCCTTACAAATCAGGCTGGTTATTACCTTCCCAGATGAAGCAGTCTTGAAATATCAGATTCTTTAAACCAAGGCCCTCAAAACTTCGTTTCTATTAGGGCGTGCAGTATTTTTAACAAGAACAATTTAAAGTGTGTGTTTCTAAGGTCGCGGTTACACGGGCCTCGGAACTCTATATTTTAAATTAAACTTGCTCAGCCGTACGTGTGGCCACACGGTGTCTGAAGTAGTTCATATCGTTGCTGCTTCCTGTTCAAACTGAACAGGTTGTAAAGATTCTTCACATAAACAACAATCTCAATACCTTGCTGTGATTGCCTCGTTAAACGTCAACAAGCATTGAGAACAAGATTGCTGACAACCTCGTGTTATGTTGCAGCAGCGGAAATTAAGTTATTAGAATGTTTAGTTGGCTACGTATGAGTAAAAATAGTTTCATATTAAAATATGAGCCCTTCAATATATTTGCATGAAGCAGGCACGTGGTCGTTCGCGGTAAAAGTAACTTTTAGAAAATCCTTGCCACGTTCCATAAAGTATAATATTGGTTTCAATGTTTTGTGTCATGAAGAATTTTTGTCACCACATAACACATTGCACCAACATATGAGTGTGTTACAAGCTTTGGGACGGGGTAAGTAGAGCTTTCAAAAGGTTATGATTATCGCGACCGACGCAACTTTTAATATCTAAACAAGTGAGTTCAAAAAATATACCTAAATTTGACGTGTCTCCAGCTACTTTCTTCTGTTTACCTCTTGTACACAGGTTAAACGGTTAAACCAAACATAACCTCAAAACAATATACTGTCGTAACAAAACACAATCGATTTTGACTGCGACAATCGAGTACCGTGTAACCACGCGAACGTGTTCACTTCGGCAGCTATACACTGAACGTGTTTAAAAATGGTTGACTAAACGTCTTTCGGTTATCTACTTCAAGTTGCCGTGTAACCGCTGCCTAAAAAAGTCAAAACAAATTTACAACACGTTTAGCAGTTTCACGATAAAAATAACGCCCCTGACACGCTACAACACTGTTCATGCATCAGGCCAGCAATCCTAATAAGTTCTGCGACAAAACCAACATTTTTTAATCAGCTGATTGAATGGTTAATAACATCGAGTATTGAACACTGACGCCTATAACTATTGAACAGAGACAAAGCTGTAGTTCAAATTTTCATTCTCATATCGAAATTTAAGTAAAAGTGTCATGACATGGCAATGTTTTTATCTATTACATATGCTGCAAAATAATCAGATTAATAGTTGGTTATTTTTGAACGATTCTTGCAATGAGGGCGAGTTACAAGTATTTTGGACACAATCCATTGCAGTGAATGGTGTATCACAGAAGACCAAATAATACACACAAATAAACAAACATACAAAAGGACTTTGCAACTGGCAACATAGCCCTTTTGTTTGTTTACTTGTCTGTCTGTGTGTATTCTCTGGTCTTCTGTGACAAATCACTTGCTGCAATGGCGTATGTCCAAAATATTAATTTAGTTAGTAGAAGTTCGTTACTTTTACTAATAAAGTTTGTAACTTGTGACTATGAAAACAGGTTTCTTTTTATTCGATGATTATTTTAAAAACAACTTCTATAGTATATATATATATAAATCAAAATATCCAAATGTCCGGCAAAATGTTCAAAGGAGGAGGAACACAACACTAGAGAAACATGGGTTTCGGAAAGAGAGGCTCGAGTGCGATTTAAGAGGGCGTGGTACATATTCAACGCTAAAAGCATTAATCTATAGCTTTCTTGAAGTCAATTTGCGAAAACCAAACAATAGCAATCCTAGACAATAGTTTTAGCCTACGTTTTAAACAAAATTGTTTCCATGTTTCCAGTGTTACGAACTTCTGAGGCACAATCTCTGACGCCGGAACCTCGTGCATTTAACTGCGGCGCAAGAGATCACGCGTAACTAATCAGCAATTATGGATAAATATTTACTCATAAAGTTGGTAAGTGCCATTATCTAGGATTGTCATTGAGTATTTTATCCATATTGGCTTCGAAAAAAGCGTAGAAAGCAATTGATGTTTTCGGCGTTTATTTAGCTACCACGCACTCTTAAGCAACGTGGAAGAAAGTTCCGATGCTGAAGGAAACTGAGTTTGTAATTTAAGTTATGTAATGAACGACAAAACTGGGGTTCTAAAAGTAACCCATTACGAGATTTTGAACACAAACTATATAAACAGGCTGTATTTACTTCAGTGATTGCTCATGCTTTTTTTAGCTTTCTTAAAGAGAAAAATTATCTTAATTTAAATGTTAACGAAGGTCAACAAATAAAAACGTCAAACGAATTATGTGTATTCATAAGGGCATTGGTGCATGGTAAACCGAAATTTTGTTAAATAGCACATGATGCCATGTAGAGTGATCATTGGATACATTAAGTTCCACTGACTTGACAACAAAACTGGGAGACGCAACTGCATTCAAGAGGCTTTGTGAGGATATTAAGACATTCATGCACGCTTTCAGAACGCCCGCTTCTGAATACGTGTTATATGTCGCGTTATATCAGGGAGAGAATGAAAACTTTAAGCTTCACTTGTACTCCTGAGTAGTTACCTAGAGTGAAACTTTGTTTTCTATTGCAATTTTTCATTTTTGTTTCAAAATTATACTTTATGTATCTAACAATATCCACAGCTTTATTCGATATATCTAAAGACATTACTGGCATCCATATCCTCAACTACCAGAATAAATAATCCCATTAATTTTAATATTTTTTGTTTTTCATTGTTGCCGTAAAATTTTGTTCTAGGAAGCTTAAATTAAAAAAATAGTTTCAACAAATTTAAAATACACATAATATAACTATCCAATTTAAAATATGTGTATAAATTAAAACGTGCTCTGTACCATAACTTTAAGAATAATTATATATAATATATATATATATATATAACTTAACATGCACCAATACTCTTAAAATAACAAAATGGCGGAATTTGATTTTTTTGCCATTTACATTTTCTTAGATAAACAATAACAAAATTTTAAATGTATCTTTTCTATTTTGACTCCGGTTACTTTACGCCATTTCTGGGAAATGAAACAATTTCCGAAAATCCAGTTTCGCATTGCGGTGTAAACAATTCATCCTAGCCTTAATTTTCAAAGTTGAGTTTCCCAACCTAGACTTTCGGGTGGCGGTATAAACTAACTGATTGTTCTGAATGCATTTGAATCCATACTTTCCTATCAAAAGGATCGTAACCTTCATCTGCAAATGTATAAAGGAGCACCCATATTCACTAGCGAACACGAAGGCAGGGTCGAATACAATGCTACAGGAAACTGGCAGACTAGGCGCAGTAAGGCAGCTTAGCGTGTTCGCTCGCGGCCAAGATGTCGGTTGCCACATCAGCAAGCAATTCGCCAAGGCTATTTACGCCCTTCTCGAGTTGCCCAATTCAACCGTTCAGAAATGTGGCTGAAGAGGATGTGGTACAAAAGTAAATGCAAAAACCTTAACGAAATTTGCAGTAATTCGTATGTCAATAATAATAAAAAGCAATAGTGGAAAATACTTTCAGACAACTTTGTGAGCGGACACGTTGCTAGTTTAACGAGTTTCTGCCGAACGTTTTATGACGCCGTTGCATTGCAACTTTCATTTCGGTACAAGATAACACGCCGAAGGAATGCGTCTCTCTGGCAAAATAAAATGTCTAAAGAAGATGTAAAACGTTATTTCTAGGCTTTTTTCCCTTACATTACGAACCTAAGTATTCCGGTATTCCAATTTCCAAATGCGACGATGTTGACATAAGTTTCCATCATTCTGTATTTTACAACTAAATATCAGTAAGAAGTAACTGACAGATAATCTAGTTAGCATATGTCTTATCGATACAAAACCAGTTAAGGAAAATAGAGTTTAAGTTAACACAGTACCTGAACGGCAAGTCCTATAAAACAATTTTCAAATAACTTTTTTTCTCAGCAGTTTACATAGTTACGCATAACTTGAGATTCAGTGAAGAGAATATGTTTTACAACGTCCGCAATGTTTCCCACGTGCGAAAATAGTGTGCGGCTCCATCACAACCCGTGACTCATTCTGCCTGAAACCGTGCGAGGTGGCACAACGGTAACACGTTGGACTCGCATCCGGGAGGACCCGGGTTCGATCTCCGGCTCCGGCCATCCTGATTTCGGTTTTCCATGTTTTCCTGAAATCCCTCCAGGCGAATACTGGGATGGTTCCTTAATAAAGGCCATGGCCGACTCCTCTCCCAGCTCCTGACATTGTACCAAGTTGTGTGTTCACCGTCTCTAACAATCTCGCTGTTGACGAGACGCAGAGCTCGCTTAGCTTACCTTACCTTGATGCCTGAATGATAACTGACAAGAAAGGTAGAACCACTCGTATGAACGTGTTCTTGAAAATTATGTTACCCGGGTTAGATTTCCTGTCCGACCACTGATTTTCATTGGTTTTTGACATCTCTATAGGTAAACGCACACCGATTCCTTCCCAGTTTCCTGCTTGTTCGAGCTTATATTTTCGTCTCTGTTCAAGATACGCTCAGGCCACGCCTGCTATAGGTGGTACGCGATAAAGTGAGCACTTTTGAAGACCATCTTGTCTAAAACAATAATTGAAGAATATTATTTATGGTGACCTTAGGCGGCGATAACTTTTTGAGTTCTGCACAATCTACACACTGATTGTTATCATTATTATTATTATTATTATTATTATTTATGTTGCTTTGTTTATGCTAAAAAGTGGCCGAAAACTATAAATTATCTGAAAGGGAAAAAAATAAGGTTTCAAAAGTGCTCCGTTCATCTAGAACCAGTTATAGTTCACAATAGGTTAAATAATTATGCTTTACTAAAAGCAACTTAATGTTGATATAGAAGAACTGCTGTAGTGTTTTAACATTATAATATACAGAATGTTACAAAATGCATGACGATATTATGAAAGAACAATCCTCGCATCCAGAGGAACATAACTCATGCAGATAGATTTGGTAATGTCCCAAATCTGCACAACCGTTCACAGTAATGATATAGGCTATAGTGCATAGCGTGCAGGTTGGCTCGTGTTACTATGGAACGTCATTGTAGCTTATATTGGCTACTACATGCCAGACGAGTCGTATTTAACTGGACGGTAGGCATTATCTGATGTAGCATTCCATAGTATACACGATCCAGTCCACGCGCTATGCACTGTTAGTCATGATACATGTAGTACAGTAGCTTGCACTTTCACAACTATGTTCGCGTAACAATTTTTGTTCCTCTACGTGTGAGGAATGTTCCGCAAAAATACTGAAACGCAATGTTTTAACACCTTGCATACTGATTTCCAACCTAGTTTTGTCCTGGTAATAATCCGCCGTCTTTTTGTATACCCAAGTATCACAACTTGTTATAAACAACCAAAAATAAGAATATTTAATTTGCTGGAGAACTGTGCATTATTTTGCAAAATGCCAACATACATTTGTGCATTGTATGGCTGCACACAGTGTCGAAATTTTCCAAAGCATTCTCTTTAAAAATAGCTCACGTTCATTGCGCCAACAAGAAAAAAATTACTGAGCATTGCTTTAGCCCAGAACCGTGCGTAACGGAAGAATTTGGAGGGTTAAACTCCTCCTATGGAATTGCAAAAAACTATATATATATATATATATATA
>PNEQ01069141.1:32770-56627 GCA_003012365.1 Medauroidea extradentata | reverse complement strand
TGTGACGTTTCTCATTTGACTGTACCAATCACAATAAGGTTATTGTAACACCACACGTCTGTGATTTGCGTGTAAAACCCCATGACACACGAATGTCAAAACATCCAATCTCTGACCGTGAAGCAAGTCTGCAGACGTGCACACAAGTCACTGACACAAAGTGAGGCAAATTTCTTTTCGCGAAAAGTTCATGTCTCTACACATTAGTGCTAAATCTTTTCGCCTAAATCAAGGCTCCCTAATCATTAGGTACTCGTTGATACAGTGATACTTATCCACATTGAACGGGCCTGCGTTTATTAACTTTTTTTGTTATATGCTCGGTGTCATTTAAGTGGTGTGAAATAAGTCTTGGGCCAGTCCATGGCTGTCTTTAGTAGAAGGCCGGAGTCTTGAATGTGGCAACACTGCATCAGGTGCCTGATGCTTGTCACTTCTTGGCTACCCTAGTCTCTGCAACGTGTATAGATGCAGCTTTAGTGGCGTGCACACGTCTACACTGACTAGGGCAGCCAATGAGCGACCGGCAGTAGGCCTCTGATGCAGCGTTACTGCATTCAAGACGCCGGCCTTCTACTAAAGACGACTATGACCAGTCGCGTAGGTTACAAAAACTTACAGTTGCTAGAGTTCTTTGTACCTGCAGCTATGTTTCAAGAATTAATTTTTTTTTGTTGCTGTGGTTTGTTCAGGACAGTATACAATGCCTTACACTTGTTATGACTTGTTTAGTATGATTTACCGTTAACAATTATTGAAACTAAGCTACGAGTCTAACACAAACGGTTTATTTAAAGGAGATTTATATTTAATTGAACGATATTTTTGAGTAAAATAAAAAACATAAGTTGATTTCATCTACAAAGTGTTCTCAATACATACGACAGTGCCCGCAGTGGATAAAATCAACGTCAGTCATTTGACGAACTGTATGCTGTAAATTTAAGTCAAGAACGCCCGTGAAAATAAGGACGTAGAAAAACGGAAGCAAAGGCTCAGGAACGAACCTGACAGGCTGCGAGCACCAAGTCGGCTTGCGTGCGTGCTAAGCAAAGAAACACACGTCCTGCGTTATCTGTACAAATAACTACGTCAGGCTATGCTGTGTGAGATAACTTATGAGGGTTATGTTATATGGCTCTATGCTACTCAAACAAACGACAAGCTCATGCGTTCTATAAATACCTCGCATAACAGAGGCGGTTAGCGGCGGCCGAAATGTTTGTTGAACGTAAACCAACACCTTTGACTCATAATACGTTCAGTGTTTTCTATATATTTTTTACAGAGGTGCCATGTGATGACATTCACTGTCAGTAAGTATTCAATGGTGATGTCCTCTTGAAGTGATTTTATTGGTGTCTAAACGTTCGCTAAAAATGTAGGCTCAGCCATTTATTTTAGTCACTTATCCTGCTATTATCCTACTATTTTTAGGCCACTTTTTATGAAAGTATAAACTATAATAATGAACAGAGGCTATATGAGGCGACACCCTCAAACGTCAACGTTTACAAGGCAACAACCAAATATATAAAATGAATATTCATTCCTCTTCTATGCTTTCCTATACCATTCATCCGATTACGATGAAACTTTGGTGAAATGTGGTGCGTGCGCTATCAAATGTTTCTACAAAAATGGGGGGGGGGGGGGGGGGGCAAACGGGGCAGAGGGTCAGAACAATGTACACAAATAATTAATTTTAAAATAACTGGTGAATTGTGCGAGCCCGCAAATTTTTCTGCCAAAAAAAACTATACTTAAGGCAAAGGACACAGGGGTATAATGGGGTAAACAAAAAATTTATATAAAAAACAGAAAAAAATTGAAATTGCAGCGCATGCTAAGCACAGCTATTAACGTATACGTAGAGATGATGGTTTTTCGCGGAAAAACTTGATTGTTTGCTAGATTTCAACACACGTTCAGCTTGCCAGAAGATTACTGGCTTTCGCTTGTACGTAGAGCTGTTGCCCTATTTGACTGTGCCAATAAGAAGCCTGCTATTGTAATATTTGATGCCAATTATTCGTCTGCAGACAACTACGTTGTATGCATAAGTATATCACTTAATCGCACAAGTTGCAAGAAACTACAGTGTTTTCAAGGGTATGTTGGCACAAAATTTGTACGTGATGTACCAACTTTAGATATTATGGTTTGTCGCGGGAAAACTTGACCCTTTGCTAGGTTTCAACATACGTTCAGCTTAACAAACGAATACTGGCTTTCGCTTGTACTTGGAGCTGTTATCCTATTTGACTGAACCAGTAAGCATCCCGCTAATGTAATATTTGATGCCTAGATGCCTATTATTGGTCTGCAGACAGCTACGTTGTATCATTTTTTTTTCAAGGGTATGTTGGCACAAAACGCTTTCGTAATATACCATCATCTCTACATATGTGTATTACAGTAATAGTTACTGCTTTTAGTGAGTTTTAAAAGCACTTAATTAACCGTGAGTGACCTATAAAATGTTACATTTTCACCTATCCAGTCAAATGAGAAACGTCTGTGTACGAAGACATGTGGCCATTCCATTGGTTAGATTTAACTTTATATAATGAAAAAAAAATTGCGTTTGCAAGATTCCAGTTTGTCCGAAGTTCTTTTTAACAAGGCCGATGATAATTCTGGTGAGCCGATGAAGATAAGATCGTTCGCTACTCGTCTGAAAACGGTTCAACAGTATCAAACTTACAGTGTTTTTTATTAACGAATGACTAGTTTCACCAGTGGCGGCTCGTAGAATGTTGCCAGGTAAGGCACAAGTTGCAGAGAACTGTATAGTGTTGTGCGCTAGTTGACGCTACAGCCACTGACACGCTGGTATGTAGGTGCCTCTTATTACTGACTGCTCACAACACAATAAGTAGACAGTATATATTTCATGGTTAGAGATCATGTTTTACCGCGGGAAAACTTGACTGATTGCTGGGTTTCAACGTACGTTCAGCTTACCAGAAGATTACTGACTTTAGCTAATAGCCTACGTGAAGCTGTTGTCCTATTTGACTGAGCCAATAAGAATCCCGCTATTATAATATGTGTTGCCTGTTATTGATCTGCAGGCAGTTACGTTGTGGAAGACATACATAACCCAGTCATATGTGTCGCAGTTAACTACAGCGATTTTAAGAGTATGTTGCGCCTAAAACAGTTTCGCGATATACCATCATCTCTATTCATGGTCATTGGTAAACGGCGGCACGTTCATACGAGTGTACAGCTCTCGGAAACGTGTGCCCTACCTGCCATCAACCATCGAGCCACCACTAGTTAAAAACAAACAATTACTGAACATGTAGCAGAGTTGCAGATTTTCAAAGGCTTTGAAAAAAAATTGGCGCCGAAGTGACACTTTCATACGACTAAGTAATAAGCGGCACTTGCAGACAACCTTGTCGGCGTATGTAGTGTCAGCCGTGCACAATTCTCAGCAGATACAGCCATGGCCGTCTTTAGTAGAAGGCCGGAGTCTTGAATGTGGCAACACTGCATCGGGGGCCTGCTGCTTGTCACTTCTTGGCCACCCTAGTCTCTGCAACGTGTATAGGTGCAGCTTTAGTGGCGTGTACACGTCTACACTGACTAGAGCAGCCAATAATGAGCGACCGGCAGCAGGCCTCCGATGCAGCGTTGCCACATTCAAGACTCCGGCCTTCTACTAAAGACGGTCATGCTGCAGCCCAACCTAGCAACGCTGGACGTAGAGTGGTAGTCGTGGCGTTGACGGGGAAGACGTTAGGGTCGGGCAGTGGCAGCACGGACTGCCTTCGACGGCGACGTCGTCCTGCTAACGACGGGCCGGCGCGACCACGAGGTATGCCCGCCAGTAGTTGTGTACCTTGGCGAGGCGCCGGCACTAGAAATACTTGCCTCGCCAAGTTCACGACGCTGACACGCTTCATGGAGGGGGGTCGACGTCCCTGGACCTCCGCTCCTGCGTGTCCATACACCTCGCCTGCCCCACTGCACCTCTCATCACATCCAGCCAACCCTCGCTCATATGTAGCGACAGTGAAATTTCGCAAATACAATGACCTGCATGTTAGAATCAAATATCCTATACATACCCAAGCCCCGACCATTTGTCCACTAGCTGCTACTCAGTGGAACAACAGGCAATG
This sequence comes from Medauroidea extradentata, assembly GCA_003012365.1. NCBI lineage: Eukaryota > Metazoa > Arthropoda > Insecta > Phasmatodea > Phasmatidae > Medauroidea > Medauroidea extradentata. The sequence goes on along the minus strand of PNEQ01069141.1, from coordinate 52,491 downwards.
AACTAATATAGGCCAGCAGGTCTTGAGTACGCATTGGACAATAGTTTCAAGAATGACGCTTGTTCGTATAGTCATGTTTTTCGAATCCATTTGTTATTTTTGCAATCTAGAAACGCCATTTTTGGCCATTTTGAGGGGCCCGAAAATGATATTTCTAATGAACGTGCCGAATTTTTATAACTATATCGACATAGTTTGAAGTGTTTTCTTTTCGTATATACACACATATAATGCACGTTAAATAGTTTCGTAAAAAAAGAAGAATAGCCGTAACTCGCTGCAACGCATATGAAGCGCAGGTAGAGAGGCCCATTAATGGCACTGTCTACCCCAGAGTCCTGGCGGGTACAAGGTTAGCAAATTACATTTTAAGTTATAAGTAGAGCCAATGATTTTTGGTGAAAAGAATTCTGCAACAATTTGTTTCAATGCCTTATGTGCACATCTGCAGTTCTGCTTCATGGTCAGTGATTGGAAGTTTTTGACATTCGGCGTCTCGGGGTCCTACACCCGCAAATCACGGACGTGTGGTGTCGTGGCAACATTGTTCCGGTCAAATGAACCTCACCTCTGCCCTATTATATTCTGCCAATAACCACGGACCAGAGTTGCAGGTGTGCACGTAAGGCATTGAAACATTGTGTTGCAGAATTCTTTTTACCAAAAGTCACTGGCTCTAGTTGTAAGAAGGGACCCTTGTTTTTCGCGAAAAGTATTTTGCCCCAGTTTGTTTCAGTTCCTTACGTGCACTTCTGCAGTTCTGCTTCACGGTTATTGCCAGCATGTCTATGAGAAGAATTGTATCGCTTTTGACTGGGCCAATTATCATATAACGTTTATGTAACACCACACGCCTGTGATTTGCCGGTAGAATCCCAAGGCTCGTGGCAGTTAAAATATCCAATCCCTGACCACGAAGCAGAATTGCGGTGTGCACGTAAGGCACCAAAACAAAGTGGGGCAAAATTATTTTCGCGAAAAACAGAGGTCCCTAGTTATAAGAACTGCAGCTCGATATGTCGGACCTGCATACATGCCGCCACTGACATTTTATGCTCTTCTTGATGCACACCGTATTGCTATAAGATATTAGTAGAGACCCGGATATTTCGTGGGTTCAACGACTAGCCGGCTAGACTCCACAGTCCTGTATACACTATGTCTTCATATACTTGTACATTGTCTGTTGCTCCAGTGAGTGGACAGTTGTACATGTGACAAGGTAGCTCGCCAGTCAGTGAGTGTTTTCATGCAGGTCTGCTATTGGTTCACTGTCCTCAGGTAGGAGTTTCATAGTCTATACTGTGGTCCAATTGCGAAAGTATTGAACGTGTACAGGGGATTGAAACCTAACGCGAAATTTCCGAGTCTCTAGATTTTAGAAACCCCCCTTTTTTTCATTAAACTGAAAACTGTTACAGAATAAGTGTTTCATTTTCGATAAACATTTGATAACACATGCATACTGACTATATTCCCCCCCCCCCCAAATTTTAGTTCCTTTAGCAGTATTATTTATCTGAATGCAGAAATCAGTTTTCTATCGATATCGTGAAACGTGAGCTTAAGGGCTTGTTACCGAGTTTTGCAGAGATTTCGAAAATATTTTTTTATTGCTACCTAATATTCATATCAAAATTTCGCTGCACAGTTTTGACACTTATATGTTATAATTTGTAGCTGATTTTTTTTTGTAGAATTATACTGAACGGTTTTTTCGATTTAATTACCCAAACTACCGCGTTTTTCGTCGTGAAAATAAGCAAAAATGAAGGAAATTATTTTTTTGCTGGCGAATGGTACATTATTTAAAAAAACGCGTCCAAAGTATTGTGCATCGTGTGATTGCACATTGACTCAAATTTTTTCAAAACTTTTGGTTAAAAAATATTTGAGTTATTGGCACCAGTCTGAAAAAAACTGCGGAAAAAGCCCTTAACCGAATATAATTTAACATGTAAATATATTTTTGCTCACAAGAGGGCTCGAGCGAAAGTGTTTTGTATGGTGAAGAAATTACACCTACAAAATTGCGGTTACGAACACAACTATTCTTGGGTCATCTCACTCTCAGTTTCACCTGTATTTAAATATAAATTAAAACGTGAAGCTGTAAGCTAATTTGTAAAACTTGACAGTGATTACAGACACTGACTTTTTGTGAGAAGAATTCTGCACCAACCTGTTTCACAGCTCCGGGAAAAATTAATTTTTTAACGTGCAAAATGGTGCTATTTAAGGCGTTTCCTAAACATAAAATTGAATATAATACTTAAAAATATTGTAATATTTTAAGGATAAACTATATATCAAACGCTAAAAAATGGGCCGGGGGGAGGGGGCGTGGCCTACTAGATCCGCCACTGGTCATCCGGTCTAGTGTGTGGACTGGTCTGCATCCTAGTAATTATCTGTGCTGTCTATGTCAATACAACGGGGCTTGAATATACATATTGCAATGGATTCTAGCATACAGGTAATTGAACTTGCGCAATTTTTCTTTCCCTAGTTATGAGTCCAAACATCATAACACTTCTATGCAAGCATTGTGTTGGTAGAAAAAGAAATATTCCGAATTTAATTTTAAAAACTTCCTGGTATAGCGAGTAAAACATTGATTAATTGCGGGAGAAGGTGTCTGTTTGCCCGATTATTTGCAGGGACGGAAAATTGTCGCGTAAAGATTTTCGCACCAGATTGTTTCCATGTCTTACGTGCATATTTAAGGCTCTGCTTCATGGTCAACTTTTAAACGTTTTTTTTCCTCTCACGCGTTTTGGTATCTTACATAAAAATCACAGATGCAGCGTTGCCAACCTTGAGTAATGCCAGGATAGTACATTTTTCCGAAAAGGTCGTACAAATCCTTTCAAAAAACATAATAATACAGCATTTGGCGTACAAACTAAATTGTCAGTCAGTAGAACCGAAGTATACAGAAATAACCGGAAAAATAATACATACATTGAAATTCACAATAATTTAAAAAGGGGAATTACAGAAGTTCAGATATCTCAGATATATATATATATATATATATATATATATATATATATATATATATATATATATATATGAACACTGACGTGTGTTTTATCAAAACATCCATTACCATAGGTAAACATGAACAGAGCTGTGCTCTGTGCAGAAAATGCTGACGACCATACAATTGGCATACGATCAGATAGTTGGATCGTATATCGTACAAGACACGAAATTATCGTATTTTTTACTCTCAGGATTATACAGCTGGCAAAGCTGCAGGTGTAATGTGTAGGAACCTGGCAAATTCGCGTTTTCTTTTGGGCACACGCTAGTATTCAAACAACTATAAGTTTGTGTCACTTTCGTAATTGTTCATAGACTTGACACCTCTTAGGGGTCACCGCGCCAATAATATAGAAGCAACTATGTGTCAGTTGTACTACTGCGTCAGAAGGCAGCCAATGAACATCTGTTATCTGTTTCGATAAACATGTATTCTTAAAGTCTAAGCTACATGCCAGTGAACCCTCGAATTTCCCCGGTCTCTAGTGATGTGTCACAATTACCTTGTTCCGATTGGCAGAGCCAAATGAGAGCCGTCACTGCACAAATGCATACCTTCAATGGCCACGGCGTATAACTGCAGGTGTGCAAAAATATTTTCGCGAAAATCTCATGATCGTATTTATTTGTTGCATTTATGTATCTGATGTGATTTATTTATAGGCGAGTGTCCAGACCTGTTCTTCTACGGCTGAGGTACAAGCGAAAGCCAGTAAAGTTTTGATAAGTTGAACGTGGCTAATCCATCATCTTTATTTATTATTAGAGCCCGGAAATATTCGCGGGTTCAATGCCCTGTAGGCTAGCATCCAAGAATATTTGTGAACTGAGCGTGATAGCAGCTGTTTATTAGCTACTCGCTGACACAGTGAAATGGGCCTGTATTCAGAGACAGTACAATTACTGGCTCAGCTACTTCCAGGAAGTGTCGAGTAAGTCAACGGCCAATTATGAACATGATACAGACCTATAGTTGCTGACACTCTAGCTTGCACCTAAAAGAAAACACGAAATTTTCCGGGCTCTATTTATCATTCATGTCGTCACATTTGATTAGGTCAGTGAGGTTCCTGGTACGTCTCGACTGACGCGCTTTACTTATATTGAAACACGTTAACCCAGTGGTTCCCAAAGTCTTTGGTCTTACAACCACGTTTTGGGTACGAATTTAAACTGCGACCCCTTTTTGGATACGACTTAAACCGCAACCCCTTTTTGGATGCGACTTTAGACCGCGACCCCTTTTTGTGCACGAATTTTAACCGTGACCTCCTCCATTTCGACAAATAATGTTTAGCACATACTTGTTTCCCAAAAGAAATCAAACCCCTTTAACCCTTTATTGAACAACAATAAAAGGCCCATGCTGCATTCACAGAGCGTACTTGAAACTTTTACGCTGCCTCATTCAGTAAAATGATGTGCAAGCCGTTTTTCGCCACGTCGTGCCTCCGTTCGTGAGATATGAGCATGAGTCAAAGACGGCTAAATTTATAAAGTACAATGACTCTTGTATTACGTTTTTAAGTTTTTTCAAGTATTTTTTCGATTTTTTAAACTTATTTTGGAAGCCTGTCGCGACCCTTCTCGATGCAGCCCGCGACCCCCCAGTTTTGGAACCATTGCGTTAACTGTTTCAAAAGACAGTCGTCTAATCACACAAGCCTCAAAACACATCAGTGTTTGTAAGACTATTTCGACAGCAACTATTTTCGCTATTTTTCAGCCTGTATAGGCATTGCTGAAAGCATAATCTGATCATGTAAGACGGTCTTTGCGGAACGCAGCACAGAGAGCGCGCAAAGAAAAACTGTTATTTCGCCAGGTGGCTCGGATGAAGTGATCCCTGCTTAAAAGAGTCTTGGGTGCGATTATGAACTTCTGCACGATTAGTTGCGTGGGCGTGCCGTAACAAGCCAGAGTTGCCTGGAGCTCTTCCGCGAGCCTAGGGAACGTCTTTCTACGTTGTTGTAGGAAATGAATGCTATGGGCGGGGAAAGGAGGGGGTATATCTCTGCAAATCCTCCTCGGAATGCCAGCCTCAGTGGACCAGACAGGACCACCCAAGGAGCAAATGGGCTCCGTTTACAAAAGCCTTCACCCCTCATCATCATCCATCTCTAACCCCCTTTTCCCGCCAGAGAGAGAGAGAGAGAGAGAGAGCTCTTGTGTTGCTGTAACCGATCAGTCTCAGGCTGTTCACGCCGTGATCCATAATTTCTATTGCTTTCACGACAGTTTTTTTAAATTTATGAACGAGAGTAGATATCGAATAATGATTGTACGGTTTAGTTAAAATTTAGTTTACTACGTAGCCAAATTTTTATACATAATAAGTATAGACATGAAAAATTCGGTTATCATTTGGTTGCAGACTAAACTTCACTTTCCTATACATAACATAGCATAATCTGTGATTCAATTGGCCACGAACTTTTATGAGTTGTCATTTACGTGTGTTACGTCTTTAGAGAGATTGGCCTCTCTACCGTGTAAGCATTCTCCGCGGCAAGTCACGACAATATCGGCCAGCGAGAGACGTCGAACGAGCCTATAGTCACTTGCAGTCTAGTCAGATGTCAGAAAATAACGCGAATTTTGTATGTCTCTAATAATAAGTTTTATAGATTTGGCTAATTAGTTCATTAATGAGAATTTTTATGGCATAATTAGGCGAAACCACTGTGGTTAATTCTGTTTTCGGCGTTGTAGTCATTTCTGGTTTCGGCGTTGCGGTCATTTCTGGTTTCGGCGTTGTGCTCATTTATGGTTTCGGCGCAAAGGTATTCGGCGTTATGGTATTTCTGCGTTGTGGTACAGTTCAAAATAAGGTCAGCGTTTTAGTGACTTAATGTAAATTTGTTCTTGTGGTACTACTGTATAGTGATTTTTCGGCGTTATGGTATTTCGGCGTTGTGGTCATTCGGCATTGTGGTAAACAGCACTTTGCTAGCCTTCGGCGTTATGGTCAAACTGGCTTTCGGCGTAATGGTATTCGGCGTTATTGTACGTTCGGCGTTATGGTATTTCTGCGTTGTGGTAACGACCCTTTGCAGTCGTCAAAGGCGTATCAAAAGAGCCTTTATCCAATTACTGAAGTGGCAGGGAGGTATCTAGTGTAGCGTTCAAACTGACCTAGGAATAAATCCGCCAGATTTACGATCCTGTATCTGTAAAAACTAGAAAACTTTCGGGGAATAATTTAACGACACGCTGGAATTCAAATGTATGCACGTTGCTGCAAATTTTTGTGACATGAGCTAAGCTTTTCGAACAAATCCAGGAAAATACTAAGTCAGGGGAGTATCCAGGATTTTTATTCGTGGGGGGGGGGGGGGGTAGGATACCAACTTTAGAACTTTCACAACATAATAAGGGGACACCGGTCACACGCCATGAAACGAAATTCGGTTCCAATGTGCAAAATGATGCAATTTAAGCAGTTTTGCACCTAAATTGTGAATATAACACTGCTAATTTTTTTCTTCGAGCAGTTTATTTTCATTTCGGGGGGTGGGGTAGGGTATTTTTCCTATATTCCCCTTCTGACTACGTCCCTCTACTGAGCCATTTAAAACACGGTACATGAAAATAAGTTCGGAAACCGATTCTTTTATGTATAGGCTGAATAGCTCTGATTTTCGTTAAGCTGCAGTCAAGCTCTCTGTTTCATGGTCAACGATAGGTAGAGACATGCAGGATTCGCGTTATCATTTGGCAGCAGACTAAACTTCACATTCCTAAACATAACAGAGCATAATCTGCGATTCAATTGGCCACGAACTTTTATGTGTTGTTATTTACGTGGGTTACGTCTTTACTAAGATTGGCCTCTCTACCGCGTAAGCATTCTCCGTGGCAAGTCACGCCAATATCGGCCAGCGGGAGACGTCGAACTAGCCTACACAGTAAAAAAAAATTTGTACTTTTACAAAAAGGTTTTTTGGAAACCAGTTTCCAAAAACGTTTTTTGTAACACTACGAAAATATTTTGTAAAATTTACAAAAATCTTCTACATTTACAAATTTCTTTGTATATTTACAAACATTTTTGTAATTCTACAAACAAATTTTGTATATTTACAGCTAATATCTGGTTCATTTTACAATAATTGCTTGTAGTGTTACGAAATTTTTTTTAGAAACTAGTTTCCAAAAAAAAAATTTTTTTTTGGTGAAAGTACGAAATGTTTTGTAAAATGTGAAAGGTCTCATAGGTTTATTTTGTTTCAATTCGAAAAATCTGCTCATTAGCATTATTTTACTAGTTGCCAAAGTTGTTTACGATATTTGTAACCACTTTAATAGGTTTCTGACATCTTACTTTTATTATCTGACTGATAATGTTCTGATATTACGTTACAAGAATTTCCTTGTAAATGTACAAATTTTTTTACTGCGTATAGTCACTTGGAGTCTAGTCATCTGTCAGAAAATAACGCGAATTTTGCATGTCTGTAACGATAGGATGTTTTTAACTCTTAGCATCTTGGGGGAATAATCGCTAATGACAGATGTGCGGTGTTCCTGTAACTGTATTATGATTGGTGTCATCATTGAGATACGTCTCTGCACAACGACGCACAGCCAATAACTAGGGACCTTTGTTTTTCGCGAAAATAATTTTGCCCCAGTTTGTTTCAGTGCCTTACGTGCAAATCTGCAATTTTGCTTCGTGGTTATTGGAAGCATGTCTATGTAAAGAGCCATATGGCTTTTGACTGAACCAATTACAACAACGTTTATGCAACACCACACTTCTGTGATTTGCTGGTAGAATCCCAAGGCGAGAGAGAGTTAAAATATCCAATCACAGACCACGAAGCAGAACTGCAGATGTGCACGTAAGGCACGGAAACAAAGTGAGGCAAAATTATTTTTGCGAAAAACAGGGGTCCCTAACTATAACCAAAAAGCAGAGCTGTTTATGTGTACATAAGGCAGTGTGAAAGTAGGTTAAGAAAAGTAATGATTTCATCGATAAATCACATATTTTATTTTTATAAGACATATTTTATTTAGACGTTGATTTGCTTCTGAGGTACAACTTTGATAATAAATCCCCTGTGTGTACAATAGTACTCCGTATGGTTCACAGTGCAGTGATTACATGATCATATAACTTATATAATGGGCTTCTATACCACTCATCCGATTGCAATAAAATTTTGCAATTTTTGTGAGTTGTTGTGGGTGCCCCAGTAGAAAAAAAAAAGAGAGGGGTGAAAGGTGGAACAAAATAGGGTAATGGGGAACATTAGTGCCCATAAAAATGTATTGAGAATAAAAATGTTGAGTTATTGTGCATGTAGTATCTTTTACAACATGTACTAGGAAAAGTAAGCACAAGCAACTTACAAAACTCATGTTGTATTAACATTTATACATGTACAAACACATATACATAAAAGCAGCTCGTTAGCACTATTACTGAGCATCTCAACTTGTTCTTACGTGACAACTGACAACTGTCTGTCTTCCACGCTCGTATTCACTCCGTCCATAGAATATATAACACCTGATTTCACTGCATATCACACTTTACACACATGAATCGCAATACATAGCGAAGGTTACAACAGTGCATATACCCGCAAATGATCCTGAAAAAAAAAAAATTGGGAGGCAGAGGAACGACGCAGAGGTAGGTACCTAAAAAATTTAATGGGCATTTCTACACATGCCAGGATGGCTATTAATGGCGGAAAATGAGGCTTGCTTTGTACTTGTTTGTAAGACATTTCTCTCAACCTGGTATTGCCGTATTGGATACAGTAATATCAGGATATTCTGTCTCACAGAGGCCGGTGTAAGGGAAAGAATGACGGATGAAAGAGAATACATAAAGAGGACAGGCAGCCTGCACGAAGGATGGCACGAAGGCACAGGAAGTGTGGAAGATGCTGCGAAGGGATGTGTTTGGGGTGTGCCGCTTTTCATTTACAGGAAGCTGAGGAACGGAATCTCGGCCAAGTATTATTGCATCCTGTCGCAGTCTGGCCAACTTCTTCAGGGTCGGCTCTTCTCGCTTTGCTCTGGTGACAGTCAGTCAATAAGAGACTAGCTTCTGATTTTTTTTTTTTTTATTATTTCCGCCGTTCATACAGGTTGAGTGTGAATTTGACTGACAAATTCTGAAAAATATGGAAAGAAATAACGTAATCAGGGGCGAAGCGTAGACTTGTTCCAAGGCAAACAGTGTGAGACCCGACTATACACTTTGAGCAGGTGACAGTTGTGTAGCTGAGACCTGGGTGTATTACTGAGAACTAGTTCCTTGTCTCTTACATGCTACTGGCTGAGGAGTGGACCTGCTCCTACCAGTCAAATGGTTCCACAGTCAACTGACAGTTCTGTACTGTAACTTCTAATCACCGCTTGATCAAGAACACTTCACGCTTCGCCACTGAACTTAATACTACCTTTTCTTACAGTGAAACATACATGAAGTTAAGGTGGTCGCCTGTCCAGGGTCCCGATTAAATACTCTCCTGGTATTTGTAACGACGCAGTGCAGTACAGGAGCAGAGCAAGTACAATGAGTCTTCACTTACACCTCTAGTCAAAGTTAGAACTGAGTACACCATCAACGATTTTTAGCCGCGCATTCGCGAACGAAGCAAACGTACCCGCGCCGAAATATTCGTAGTCGCATATTTAGAATAATTTTGTACCCGTAACGTCACCCTTACACTTCTGTGGTTGCGAATTTAATTCTACTACAGCGCAACCACCCGCAACGCAGATGAAAATCTTGCATTGCGCCCTCATCTATGGCCGTCTTTAGTAGAAGGCCGGAGTCTTGACTGTGGCAACGCTGCATCGGGGCCCTGCTGCCGGTCGCTCATTGGCTGCCCTAGTCAGTGTAGACGTGAACACGCCACTAAAGCTGCATCTATACACGTTACAGAGACTAGGGTGGACAAGAAGTGACAAACAGCAGACCTCCGATGCAGTGTTGCCACATTCAAGACTCCGGCCTTCTACTAAAGACGGCCATGGCCCATCCAAAGCCACAGGCCACCGAGCGACGTGCAAAGCTTCAGGCAACACAAGTTTATTCGAATAGGCCTACTTCTTACCGTCTGTGGGTCATATCTGCTTAGGAACAACGTTAAGGGAACTGTACACGCGTATATACCCTTGTTAGGTCCTCCGTTAATTTTTAAACCTCATTTGTAACAGATAAAAACCGTGAAACTGGGTGTTTTCGCGATTCTTTTCAGGTGTGAAACTATTGCCGCAGAATTTTTTAAATTGTATACCTATAGGCGGGTACAATGCACCTTGATCTTTGATATTTTGTGATAAAATGATAGGATCACCTCTAGTGTCGGCGAGAAGATAGCATGCCAGTTTAGTGAATTGCACCTAGAGGCTAGTGTGAGGCGTGATGGCCACATTGTCTCGTCCTTACAGCTTCCGCAGTTCTAAGCCTCGTACAAGCAAAATACCTTCTTCACACAGGGAGTGTTCAATTTTAATGTACTGTCAGTTTTCGAGCCATGGAATTTATTACAATTGTATTATCAACATTTTCTCTTCAACAAAGCATAGGATATATTATTTGTAAACTACTTGACATAAATTACTACTTTGCAATGCAGAATTATTGCATGAGAATTCTTGATAGTTAACCTATAATTCTCTTGCAATGACTTCATGACAAATTAATGAATGTTTCCTTTATTATTTATATGAAGCAGTTTACCAAGAATATATCATATGCTCTGTCGAAGATAAATTTTTGATAATACAATTTTAATAAATGTTACAGCTGAGAAACTGAAAATACAATAAAATTGCCTAACACCCCCCCCCCTTCCCCTAAGGACACTGTCTAACCCAGAGTTCTGGCGGGAACAAGGTTCGCAAATTACATTTTAAGTTATATAAGTCGTATCTCGATATATATCGAACCCACGTATATGCCACCACAAACATTTTTTCTCACCTCGGCGCACCCCATATTGCTATAGGATATTTTATTATAAGCGGTTCGGTATAAAGTAAGCACTCAAAATAGCCCTACTAAATTTTTATTTTCAGCCAATTCGTATCCTTCCGCGCGTACCGGCTAACGACGGCAAATGTCTAACCTTTCTGGACACATAATTTGACGTATCCACTTGTCAGATAAGTTGTGCGGTCAGCACGAACTTATGTATATGTTTATTTAAAAAAGGTAATTGATTATATAAAATACAGAAAACTATATTTCAAATCCGTTGTATTTAAATAGGAAAACGCACGGAACAATATATTCGACAATTCGCTGCCAATCATGCACGGAGTAATTTTACTATTGCTAATGTAAAATTATATTCAGTAGCCGCTAGTGATTATTTTTCAAAAGTTAACTCTTTAGTATTCACTTAATCCCGAACTACCTATAAACAGTTTTTTTAAATACACCCAAAAACCACTCGAAAGCACAAACATACTCATCAATTTTTTTTGCCAAATTTTAATTCCCTGTAGCATCATCTGAATGCAGAGATTGGTCTACGTTCAGTATCGTGACGCGTGAGCCTAACCTAATATAATTTATCATATTAATGTATGCTCACACACTCCAGGGCTCCGACATGTAATTTTGTAAGGTAAAGATCTTACGCCTACAAAATTAATGTTACTAACACAACTGTTCTTCACTAATAAAACTGAGGTCCCTCCACTCCGCATGTCTTTTTACTTATACATAAATTTTAACGTGAATTTGTAAGCAAATTTGTTTCATTATGATTATAGCCATTGATTTTTGGTGTAAATAACTATGCACCAACTAGTTTCACAACCTTACTTGCACATCTGCAGCTGTGCTTCATTGTTATTGGCAGCGTGTCTTTGTGCGGAGACGTCATTTGACTGTACCAATCAGAATAATGTTACTGCGACGGTACACTTGTGTGATTTGAGGAGATAACCCCTAGAGTCTGAGAAATATAAACACCCAATCAATGACAACGAAGAAGAGCTGCAGATGTGCACGCGAGGCTTCGAAACACGTTGATACAAAATTCTTTTCACCAAAAATCAGTTGCTCTAATTGCGACGCAGTTAAATTTTCTCACATTCTTCGTGTGGGCACAGAAACGTAAGGCAATGTCATAAGAATTACAATTTAATTCTTCCCTCACGGCCCAAACCTGTGTTCTATCATTGGTAGAGACATGCAAAATTCGCGTTATTTTCTGACAGCTACTAGACTGCAAGTGACTATAGGCTCGTTCGACGTCTCCCGCTGGCCGATATTGTCGTGACTTGCCGCGGAGAATGCTTACACGGTAGATAGCAATCTCTGCAAAGACGTACTACATCTAAATGACAACACATAAAAGTTCGTGGCAAATTGAATCGCAGATTATGTTCTGTTATGTACAGGAAAGTGAAGTTTAGTCTGCTGCCAAATTATAACGTGAATTTTACATGTCTCTAATCATTAGGGACTGGAAAATTTCGCGAATTCGCTGATCTATAATCTAGAATCCAATATACTATGCATACTCAAGCCCCGTCTATTCGTTCATTGTCTGCTGTTCCACTGAGTAGCAGCTAGTTGACTAATTTTCGAGGCTTGAGTATGCATAATATAATGGATTCTAGCCTACAAGGAATTGAATTCGCGAAATTTTCCAGTCCCCGTCTATCATATATTTTAATTCTACTTAAGTCTTACTTAAGATCTGGAAAAACAAATTTCATGTTTGCTTTCGGTCATAAGTTAGGACTCAAAACAACTGTATATTCGTGTAATTTTTGCTCTTAACTCTAGACTTATTTGACAACACTCGAAGGGTGCTGAGCCTATAAAAAGTAAGCATATACATTGGCAGGCCCAATCACTTTGTATGGCTATATCAGCGGGCAGCCAGTGAACAGCTCTTTGCCTGTTTAGCTACAGGCCATCGAAGCTGCGAATTTTTCGATTCTCTACATTTGACTGATAAAATTATCTCGATGAAGTAACTTCTTTCTTCGTTTGTGATCCCTGTCCCCCTCCCTAAAAAAAACACCACGGTGTAACTGAATCATTCATTTGAGAAACAACATAAGTCAATTTTATACCAGAATGAGTTGTAGATGTACAGAGGTGGTCAATGAAATATGGCGTTTCTTAAATTAACTTAGTCGAGTGCCATGCTACTCTCGCAAATAACGCTCAGTGTGGTTTATGAGTACGTGTATTTATCTGTGTAAGATTATGACACCCACAACTCATTTCGGTGGAAAATTGACATAACGTTGTTTTAAAATTACCGATTCAATTGTGCCTGCCCTTTCGACCAATGGGAAGAAAAACATTCCGCGCAGAATGTTCCTCGTGACGTACGACGAAAAGAAGCACCTAGAATGTTGTCCACGTGACTGGAAAATTGGCGGATAATGAACTGCGAAGCGGAATAGGAGGGGTGGGGGAGGGGGAGGCTACAAACCATCGCAACCACGCGAGCAAACAAGCACGCAACCACACACGACTATCTCTTTCTCTCTCTTTGTCGCTCGCCGATAAATAGGAAAAAGTAAAACCTGCGAGCAGCAGCGAGTGTAGGGCCGCCCTGGGTGGGTTGTGGGGGGTTGGGAGGGGGAGGGTTTTGTGCCGTCGCTAAACATTTGTCGAGCGGCGCATTGTGGCTCGTGCCTAAGCCGGCTCGAGGCTCGGGGTTTAGCGGCCGGCTTAGCACCCCTGGGGGAGGGGGTGGTGGGTGTTATTGTGCGGGCCGCGCCATTGTCGGGCCCCCGCGAAGGGGGTGTGGGCAGATAATGGAGTTGGCAACGCGCAGATACCAACCCTCCGGCGTGATGGAATAACAATTGTTACCACGCGCATGTCTGCCCGCGGTTTGACGGGCTGAGTGTTGGGGAGGAGGAGGGGTGGAATTGATTCGCCCCGCGCTAACGACAGACAGCCGGGTCTGTAGATACGTCCGTGAACAAGTGACTTCGTCCGCACTTCATCAAACTGTTAGACGTATAGTGCTGGGTTGACGAGGGGCGAGGAATAACAACTACACTGGAATTTAATTTTATCTAAGAGGTCAATCAACTTTAAAAGGATCAGTTTAAAATTTGTAGTTTTCTCCGAACCAATTTGCGAAAATAATTATTAAAAAACCCTTGATCATTGACAGTATTTATTGGCAACATTCTGAACACAAATTTTTTCGAGTTACGTTTTCCTTAAGAACGATTGCTGACGCTGAAATCTTTTCGATGAAAAAGCTCACGATTGAAAATGCATCATCCCGGGAAAATGTTTGCGCATAAAGTTGGCAATTATCATCATCTACGATTGTTGTTTTGTGGTTTTTCCATATTGGCTTGAAAAAAAAAATTTATTTCAATTGGAGTTCTTACCGTTAGTATATCTACTACATACTCTTAAGTGGATTTTACGTCTCGATGAAAGCGAGATCACTAGACAAAGGAACTGGGAGAGGAATCGGCCATGGTCTACGTTAAAGCCTTCATCACTCGTTTCTATTGTTCTCGCAATAATTGAGTTTTTAAGCTTAAACGTAAGACGATATCGTTAGACTAGCTTCTGAAAATAGTTTTTACTTTGTAGTCTAAATGTTTATAGTAAAAATTATATGGTTTTGGTTATTCAATTAATTAAGTAAAAGTTCACGAGTAAAATAATAGAGTAACATTAACCTCTTGAGTCCCTGTGTATGTTATTGTCAGAGCCACTAATTTTCGGTGAAAACAATTTACCGTTAACTTATTAATGTCTTGCGTGCACATCTGCATTTCTATTTCATGGTTATTGTCGGCGGGGTGGATCCCCGGATTTTCGCATGTGGGAATCGTGTCGGACGATGCCCATGGTCGGTGGGTTTTCTCGGGGGTCTCCCGTTTCCCCCACCCATTCATTCCGGCGCTGCTTCACCTCATGCCACCCTTCACCAGCGTTAAAGACCTCGATGTTAAGGTTCTTAACTACAGACGCTTGAAGCGCATTACAGCGAGTTGCAAGTAATCATATTTGGAAGAAACATGTCAACTCGCATTAAGTTTGAACATCTATGAAAAGAAAACACATTTCAAACAATGTTTCTACCAGTTTAAAAATTAGGATCGCTTATTGGAAACACGATTTTTAAGACTCTCAAAATGACTAAAAACATCTTTTTTAAACTGCCGTATCTAGGGAAATTCCAACCGGACTCTGAAAACACAGTAATAGAAATAAGTGCTGGAATTTGAACCATAAGTATTGCAAGTAAAATAATACGGTCACCGCGTAAAGTCCCATAGGAAAATGAATAATAGTAAAGCTCTGCGCGTCAGTTGCTGGGTTTGCGTGTAGAGGCGATATTGTATTACATAGGCCGACCAACATCACTCTTAACGCTTCATCGGTAGAGAGGATGATTTATCACGGGAAAACTTGACTGTTTGCTGGGATTCAACACACGTTCAGTTTACCAGAAGATGACTGGCTTTCGCTTTTATGTGGAGCTGTTGCCCTATTTGACTAAGCCAATAGGAATCCCGCTGTTGTAATATTTGATGCCTGTTATTGGTCTGCAGACAGCTACGTTGTGTCACACGTACATCTCATAGTCATGTGTGCTGTAATTAACTGTAGCGTTTTCAAGGGTATGCTGGCACAAAATGTTTTCGCGATATATCATCCTCTCTATCCGTCGGTTTTGTGCCTCACATACATCAATGCAGCCTTCCTAGATAAGAACCTTAAGCGCTGATCAAAATCTTTCATGCACTCACTCATGGTTATTGGCTGCGCGTCATTGTGTAGAGGCGTATACTTATTTGATTGTACCAATCAGAACACGGTTACTGCGACACTATACGTCTGTGATTAGCGGTTATAGCCCCAGGACACTGAGAGTTAAAAACAGCCATGACATAACTGCAGATGTGCCCGTAAGGCACTGAAACAAGTCGGGGCAATTATTTTCACAAAAAATCAGTAGCTGTAACACTATAATTACAGGCTGTAATTATAGTGTGCATGTTTTACGGAATGCTAATATTGCAATATGACTGGTATTATCTAAGGTGATGTTTATTGCATAGTTACATTCTTTGATGAATCCATTAGTAAATCTTCCTTGAACAGATCATGATTGTATCACACAATACCAGTTCCACAGCACATAAGTTGTCAAAACAAAATAAGCAATGGGCAGATGAAATACCTTAACAGCACCGCAACGTTGCCTGCACGTTACACTGTAACATTGTGACGTTGCTACGACGTGCTGTGACGTGCCAGAAATGTGCAGAATAGGTGCAGGCAACGTGCCAACGTCTCGTGCAGGTAACGTTGCAATGTGACGTTTCCCACATTTCGCCAGCACGTTGCCAGCGCCTTATTTCAATACTTCTAGGTTAATTTGTTTTTTATCTTCCATACACCTTTACGCAAAGTGCGAATATTTACATCATCATCATCACTTAATGTCAGAATGATGACGAAATGTAAGTACGAAAAATTACCATTATTTGTATTGATATTGATCATCTGGATGCCTAATCACTGATATGAAATGTATTCCACTTTTAATGGTACTTAAATAAAATAAAATTGTTACCATCCCTGTCATAATTAAGTGAATACTAAATAGTTTTACAATGTTAAATGTTGTTTCCCAACTTTTAAGATTTTTATAATATAGTAAATGGGATACCACATTAGCTCATGTAAAACACAGACTTTTTAGATTATTTGTACATGTGAATATAAAATAATAGCCGTTATTCATGTATGGCATCTGTTGGTCAGAAATGAAACTAACTGGTATGGTGGGGAAAGTCACAACTGTAACATTTCTGGCACGTGCAGGCAACGTGCTGCTAGGTTTCCTCAGCAACGTGACTACTAAAACATTTCTGGCACGTGCAGGCAACGTGCTGCTAGGTTTCCTCTGCAACGTTGCTACTGAAACATTTCTGGCACGTACAGGCAACGTGCTGCTAGGTTGCCTCGGCAACGTTGCAGTTGTAACATTTCTGGCACATGTAGGCAACATGTTTATATAGTCTGTGACGAACCTAGCACATTGTAACGTTGTATAGGCAGTTCGGGATAAAGTGAGCACTCGAAAAAGCCCTGCTAAAGATCTATTTCCAGCCAATTCGTATCTTTCCGCGTTTAACAGCTAATGACGGGAAAAGTCTAACCTCCTGGGACACGTCACTTTATGTTTGCGCGTGTAAGATAAATTGTTCAGTCGATAGGTACCTATATAGTTTGATAAAAAATAAGTTTATTAATTATATATAATACAATTATATCGCTGTCGGTGATTTCGTTTCAGCATTGTTGTATTTAAATACGAATGAACACGGAACTATGTTGTGTTATTTCGTTGCCAACCATACAAGCAGTAAAGTCACTATCGGTAATGTTGAATTGTATGTAGTAACAGCTAGTGATATTTTTCAAAGGTTAAATATTTAGTGTTCACTTTATTCCGAACGGCCTATAGCAACGTTTCCAGCACCACCTGTGCTGTTAGGGTACTAACATAACTTTTGAAAATGTTATTTTATTTGCAACTCATGTTGGACTGATGAAGGTAAAAATGAGGTTGTGATTACGGAAAGGAAAATTATACAAGTACATCGACCTGAAAGTTAGAATAAATTAATCACTGCATACTCAAGCCCCGTTTATTCGTTCACTGTCTGCTGTTCCAGCGAGAACCAGCTGGTGGACAAATGATTGTAGCTTGGATATGCACAGGACAGTGGATTCTAACATATAGGTTATTGACCTCCCGAATTTTTACTTTCTCTAGTTGTGATGCATATGCTTATACTTTTTAAAATACGGTTCTGCACCTTAAAGCTGTAATCCAAATAGGCCTGCGAAAACTCCCATTTTCACAATTTTCGGCAGCGAGTAAGCACGCGTGTAATGAACTTTGAATGCTACTCCTCATCCGACGTCACTACAGGTGTGTGAATTTCACGGATTTATCTGGCAGAAGCCTAGATTTCTCAGTTCTATACATGCACTTGCCACACTCGATTATTAGAGGCCGGAAAAATTCGCGGGTTCACTGAGCTGTAGGTTAGGCTCACGTGTGTATTCAAGGAGGCAGCAGCAGCTGTTTATTAGCTGCTCGCTGACACTGTGAAATGGACCTGTGTTAAGTTACAGTTCTATCATTGGCTCAGCTACTTCCAGGAAGTGACGAGTAAGTCAACGACCAATTGTGAACGTCATACACACCTATAGTTGCTGGAATTCCAACTTGCGCCTACAAGAAAACGCGAATTTTTCACGTCTCTATCGATTATCCATCGGTAGGGATCCCTGATTTTCGCGAAAAGAAGTTTACAACAACTTGTTTCCGTGCCTTATGCACACATCTGCAGCTGTTCTTCGTGCTCAGTGATTGGACGGTTAAACCCTCACGCGTCTAACGATTCTACCCGCAAATTACAGACGAGTGGTCTCGCAATAACCTTGTTCTGATTGGTGACGTCAAATGCGGGTAATTTCTGCGCAAACAGACGCTACCAATAACCATGTAGCAGAGCTGCAGCTGTGCATCTAAGTTATTGAAACAAAGTGGGGCAAAAGTCTTTTTGCGAAAGTCAGGTGTCCCTATCCATCGGTAGTGATGATTAGAGGAAGGCAGTTTTCGCGTAAAGAATTTTGCCTCACTTTGTTTCAGTGCCTTACGTGCGCACCTGGCTCTCTACTTCGTGGTCAGTGATTGCATGCTGTAACACCAAGCGTCTTGGGGTTCTGTCTGCGAATCAACGACGTATGATGCCACAATTATTATGGTTCTGATTGTGAGGAGTAGTTTTCCATTTGACTGTGTCAAAGACCACGGCCGTAGAAGAACAGGTCTGGACACTCGCCTGGAAACTTGAGTCCCTTGTTGTTTGGCTGTAGTTCACCAAGTTACCGATAATGCTATACATTTTGGGGCTGTATGCCGGGCGGTCGAGCTCAAACTCCGCCCACTTCCCTTGCACTAAGATAAAAACAATTATCAAAACATTTTTTTTTTATCAATTTATGTTCGCTCAAAATTTTAAATCATCACTCTAGAAATCATTATTTACTTTATAATGTTAACAATTGAAAAAAAAAAAAAAAAAATGGGCGGAGCTTGAGTCCGACCGCCCGGATTACAGCGCCAAAAAGTACAACATTCTCGGTAACTATACGAACTACAGCCAAGCAACAAAGGGGTCAAGCAAAATACATTGGTAGATAGGCGAGTGTCCAGACCTATTCTTCTACGACCGTGGTCAAAGACACACTCCCAATAAATAGGGACCGGAAAAATTCGCGGGTTCACAGTGATGTAGGCTAGCCTCCAAGACTATATGTGAAATGAAGCATGCCGTACCTGTTCATTAGCTTCTCGCTTCCACAGTGAAATGGGCGTGCGTTTAGTTACATGTTTGTTATTGCTAGAGACATGAACTTTTCGCGAAAAGAAATTTGCCTCACTTTGTGTCAGTGACTTGTGTGACGTCTGCAGACTTGCTTCACGGTCAGAGATTGGATGTTTTGACATTCGTGTGTCGTGGGGTTTTACACGCAAATCACAGACGTGTGGTGTTACAGTAACCTTATTGTGATTGGTACAGTCAAATGAGAAACGTCACAGTTCAAAGGCACGCTGCCAATATATGTGAAGCAGAACTGCAGACGTGTACATAAGGCACTG
>PNEQ01069141.1:0-32670 GCA_003012365.1 Medauroidea extradentata | reverse complement strand
CTCCAGCTACTTTCAGAAGATGTCAAATAGTCAAGAGCCAGTCGCGTAAGGGGCACCAACGTACATTTTCTGGAATTCTAGCTTGTGCCAAAAAAAAACGCGAATTTTTCAGGTCCCTACCAATAAACATAAACTAATGCTGCTGATGTGCACATAAGGCAATGAAAAAATTGTTGCAAAATCTTTTCGCTGAAACTTCTTGGAACTTTAGATGATGGTTCATCGCGGGAAAATTGACTGTTGGCTGGGTTTCGACACACGTTCAGCTTACTAGATTATTACTATCTTTATCTTCTTGCACGTGGATCTGTTGCCCTATTTGACTGAGACACTAATAATCCCGCTATTGTAATATGTTATGCTTGTTGTTAGTCTGAAGATAGCTCCGTTGTGTCAGACGTACATCAATCAATAATGTATGTCACTAGAGACTACAGTGTTTTCAAAGGTATGTTATTTTTTAAAACATGAACAGGAGCCGATATCGTAAAATCGCCCTGTAATTTTGTTATGAAAGGTCTTAACTACACACTCTTGACTTTGTTGAGACGAAAGGCAACATGGTAGTAGCTAATTAGTCAATTAACGAAATTGTCTTTCAGTTGACAAATTTGCTAAAATATTCGCTCAGTTTGTCTCGAAAAAATTACATTGCATAGTAAAACCAATGTGCTGCAAAGTTACAAAGCAATTGTACGATATCGGTTCTCGTCTAGGTTTTAAATAATAATTCTCTGGAAAGCCGGGAAACTCGGGCTCTTGCCCCTAAGCGAAAAATCATAATTTTGTATTTGTATGAAACAATGTTAGTTTTGTAAACGTTACTTGAAGTATATTTCCCTCTTGCGAAAAAAAAAAATCCTTAGCCAGTTTTCCCATAGTGACGTTTCAAAGTCAAAAAATTACATACATTTAGTTCATACATTCCCCGAAAACCAATCAACGTAATGCAACGTAATAATTCACAGTGAAAGTACATGTTACTAGGTAGGGCTTTACGTACAGAAATACCCATTCAAACAATTTTTTGGACAAAAAAAATTTTTTTTTCTGAAATTTGGGAATTTTTTGTTACCTACTAACTTATTAGAATTTTTTTAAATTTCAGAACTATTTTGTATTGGGCTTTTATCTACTTAAAGCCCTAGCCCGTGACATTTACTTTTACTGTGAGTTGTTTCGTTTCAGTATGTAGATTGGTTTTCGGGGAGTGTATGAACTAAGAACATGCAGATTTGTACTTTGAAATGCCATTATGGGAAAACTGGCTGAGGTAATTTTTTTTGTTAGAGGATAATGTACTCTCAAGTAACGTCTACAAAACCAACACTGTTTAATACAAATATGAAATTATTATTCTTCTCCCCTCTAGAACAGCGTTAATTAAGAGCGCGTTCACCTCAGTTTTCAAAGTCTTTTATTCATTTTTATATTTGTACCAGATATTATTTTTCTTAATTTAGACATAAAATGTGACAAAATCTTCCTCTTAGAAAATTTTTGTATCTCTCATAGTTTTAGCGTAATGAGTCGTAAACGTCAAAATTTGCGCTTTACGGTTTTAAGTATACGCCACTGAAACCAACTGACATACGAAAGTGAAAAAATTCACAGTGCATAGCAGTGTTGTAGGCTATGATATGACACATGTAAAAACAAGAAAAAAAGTTTTATATTTGAAAAAAATTGTTGATATTTAAAGTTTTTATTTCAAAACTCAGCATTTTTATTGAATACAAAAACATTTTATTTTAGTTTTTATAAATGTCAAATCATAGCCTACAACATTGTTATACACAGTGAACTTTTTTGGTTTCGCACGTCAGTTGGTTTTGGTGGCGTACATAAAACCGTAAATTGCAAATTTTGACGTTTACACAAATTTCCTTGAGACGAAGATTTAATCACAATTTATGTCTGAAATTAGAAAAAAAAAATATCTGGTACAAATATAAAATTAAAAAATGACGTTGAAAACTGAACGGTTCAGAACTTCGGCCGTTGCAAGATAATTTGGAAACTGCTCAGCGTGGCTAAGTTATGTCTACTTAGTAATAACACGTGTGTATACCCACTTAAGGTCCTACATGTTTCTTTAAAGTTTATTTTTACGTTGTCGAAAACGACAAAATGCGCGCATTTGTGGTCTTTTTCATGTACGAATATCTTGATGCAGGATACTTTATAAGATGCAGGCGTGTGCAGTACACGAGTATATTTATAATTGCGACATAACATGATAAAGTCACCTATTAAGTTCTCATAGAGACGTGAGGCACGTGCTGTGTCTAGCTTCTAGGCATATCACACGCAAAATACATTCACCACAGGCGGTCACCTTAAAGGTGTTCAAGTGCTATAAAATAATATTTTTTTATTTTTATGAAACATTGTTAGTTTTGTAGACGATACTTGTGAGTACATTTTACTCTTACGAAACAATTTTAGCTGTCATAGTTTCCTTATAACGAGGTGTCGAAGTCAAAATTTGCGTGTTACACTGCCATGCAAATAGTGAAAACCAACTGACCTACTCAAACAAATAATTCACTGCGAACTTACATCCCACGAGTTATGCAATAAACATTTAAAATCCACAAAGGAATATTTTGGTTTAAAGATAAAAATCGCAAAAGTACAGAAAAATGTTGCAAATTCAGCAATATTTCTAAAATATAAAAACAGTTCGCGGGATTATTTCAAATGTTTTATTACGTAGCCCGTAGTATGTTATTCCACTGTGAATTATTTCACGTAAGTCAGTCAATTGGTTTTCAATATTTGCATGGCAGCAGAACATGCAAATTTTGACTTTGACGCACCGTTATGAGAAAACTATGAGAGCTAAAATTGTTTTGTAAGAGGGAACTGCACTCACAAGTATCGTCTAAAATACTAACACTATTTCATATAAATGAGTAGTACAGCTCCAAAACTCTCCTTGTCAGTTATCAAGGAAAAATGAGATTTGAACAGTTTTGTGTAGCTTTTAAATGTGCACTTAAGTTGACGTGATTATAATTGACAAAACTCGCCTTATTCAGTTAACAGAGACACTTTGAAAAACTGCCTTGGCCATGTCACAAATGCGCTCGCAAATCAGTTTTTCGCGATTTGCTCAGATTTTGTGAAAGTGGACAAGGGGAGTTTCGGAAATGGTCTACTCAAATGTAAAATTATAACTTTATCGTACTTGAACGCCCTTAACAGGGAAATGAACAAATGCTTTACTATCAGAATAGTAGAAGTAAAAGTAAGAAATTTCGGCACCCGAAAAAAAAACCCGTTTCGTTAGCACTAAATGCAATTGGTTGTAAATTCACAAGAAAATTATTGAAAATATATATAACCTACTAAACGTTTTTCGTGAATATGCGAAATTTTGTGTACACACATGTATTCGTTCGTAAATATTTTAAGTAGTTTGTTGTAAATGTTATATTTAGAGATGATGGTTTATCGCGGGAAAACTTGACTATTTGCTAGGCTTCAACGTACGTTCAGCTTATCAAAAGATTACTGGCTTTTCCTTGTACGCGAAGCTACTGCCCTATTTGACTAAGCCAATAAGAATACCGCTATTTTAATATTCGCTGCACGTTATTGGTCTATAGACAGCTACGTTGTGTCAGTGTTTTCAAGGCTATGTTGGCACAAAACATTTTCGCGATATACCATCATTTCTAGTTATATTATTTATTTTTAAAGGAAGATGTAAATCTAAAACCAACTATTGAATAGTATTGTTGTAGTGAGAGCGAAACAATATTTACTTGAAACGTGCGTTCGTTTTTTAAGACGGCTTAGATGAACTTGCCACGTCAGTTGTGAGGATGTTACAATCACGCCGAGTTAGAGGTAATTGCTTCCCCAGACACGGGACGTTACTCCTTTTTATTACTGGGGTTCCGCTCCTAGAAGCTTGCCAGTAAAACAACCAGCTGTAAGCAGCTTCCTTACAATACGGGTAGCATTTCATGTACTGCTATCAACTACGTAGCAGTCACAGAGAAACCTCGGCCATGAAGCCTGTGTGTTATGTAGCGTCTTGATCACCTTCCCGCTCATCTTCACCGAACACACTTTCTGCAATTTTGTATTTTATTTTATTCTTTTGTCACTGGTAAAACAATTGTACAAAAACAAATAGTTAGAGACGGGAAAAATTCGCGGGTTCACTGACTTATAGGCTAGTCTCCAAAAATATATGAGTACTCAAGCAGACAACAGCTGCTTATTAGTTACTCGTTGACATTGTGAAGTGAGTCCGTATTTAGTTATATTGTTATTATTGGCTCATCGACTTCAAGGTAGTGTTAAATAAATCAAGGACCAATTGTGAAAGAAGGACGAACATACAGTTGACAGAATTCTAGCTTGCGCTGGAAAGAAAACGCGAATTTTTTAGGTATCTACAAATAGTAGGCCTACTTGAAGAATATATGGCTTAATGACACTATCTGTAAGCTTTCAGTTGCTGTGCTTAAATAGCGAGTCAAGGTATAAATTAATTGAGACCCAGAAATGTTGCTGTACTCCATATTCCTGTGTACGCTATGTCTAGAGACATGCAAAATTCGCGTTATTTTCTGACAGCTGACTAGACTCGAAGTGACTATAGGCTGGTTCGAAGTCTCCCGCTAGCCGATATTGTCGTGACTTGCCGCGGAATGCTTACACTGTAGAGAGGTCAATCTCTGTCCAAAAGGTAACACGCGTAAATGACAACACATGAAGGTTCGTGGCCAATTGAATCTCATATTATGCTCTGTTATGTATAGGGACGTGAAGTTTAGTTTGCTACTAAATGATAACGCGAATTTTGCATGTCTCTAGCTATGTCTTCATATACTTGTACATTGTCTGCTGCTACAGTGAGTGGACAGTTGTACATGTGACAAGGTAACTCGGCAGTCAGTGAGTGTTTTCATGCAGGTCTGCTATTGGTTCACTGTCCTCAGGTAACATTTACTGTGGTCCAATCGCGTTTGTGTACAGGAGATTAAAACCTAACTGCTAATCAAATGAATTAGCGAAATTTCCAGGTGTCTATTAATTAATTATCAATGGGTGGATACTTGTAAATTTCACGTTACTATATGTAATCAGACTAGACTCCAAGTTATTATGTACTATCTGACTTCTGATGTTGGTTGGCAGTTTGTGTGGTACACCTGGAGGACATTTTCAACTATTATAAATGGTCAACTGTAAAATGCCCACTACACTTAGGGACACGAAAAGTTCGCGTATTTTTTTAGACGCCAGCTAGGACTCTTAGCAACTGTAGACTCGGGTCACTTTTACAACCGTCTCTTGATTTATTTGACAGATCTCGAAGGGCGTTGTGCCAACCGTAAAGAAGCAGCTAATTGAACGCTCAATCACGTGGCACCACTGTGTCGACGAGCAGCCAATAAGCAGCTGTTGTCTGTCTGAATACACTGATAAGTAGGGCCACGATTTTGTCGCGGAAATAATTTTGCCCCGCTTTGCTTCAGTGTCTTACGTGCACTTCGGCAGTTTTGCTTCATGGTTATTGGCGACGCGTCTTTCTTTAGACACGTCTCTAGTTTGACCTATTAGAATAAGTTTATTGTGACTCCGTACGGTACGTCTGTAATTTGCCAAGGCAAGTGAGAGTAAAATCATTTGATCACAGACGATGTAGCTGAGCTGCAGATGTGCACATAACCATGATCGTCAAAGTCTTGGATGTGGCAACACTGCATCGGGGGGCCTACTGCTTGTCACTTCTTAGCCACCCTAGTCTCTGCAGCGTGTATAGATGCAGCTTTAGTGGCGTGTACACGTCTACACTGACTAGGGCAGCAGGCCTCCGATGCAGCGTTGCCACATTCAAGACTCCGGCCTTCTGCTAAAGACGGCCATGGTTTAGTCTGTTTACAAGCTGAAGTATTTCTTCATCTCGGTGCGGCTGTTTTCTAAATAATCTAAAAACTATGAAGAAGTAAGTATTTTCATACAAAAATTAATAATACTACATAATACTCATAATGTTACCGATCGTGTCATTATTCCCGTTTGCTATAAATGTGTTTGTTCTGGAAATAGTTGATTAAATTTACCGTAGAATGACTAATTTGCAGATTGTCAGTTTATGTTTAAGTGTAGTTTGTAATATTATAATTGAGAACCTCTGATTTCCGCGAAAAGAATTTTACGCCATCTTGTTTCAGTGCCTCACGTACACATCTGCAGCCCTTGTTCAGGCTCAGTGATTGGACGTTTTTAACCCCTCCCCCCACGCGTCACAGGTACAGAATATAATAATAATAATAATAAAACGTATTTATTTGGCGCAGTTAAGGCAATTTTGCCTTCTCTTACACTGAACCTTATAAATCACACACATTCTACAATTGTCATTGTTAAAAAAAAAAAATAAATAACACAGGCGAATAAAGTGAGTTTTGCAAGTGCCTAGTTAAAATATGGCCAACAGAAAAAATGTCTTATGAATTTCTAGCACTAGTCTACTAGTAGAACACTATAAGTAAAACACAACGTAGATTATTTATCAATATGCACATAAATATTACAAGATTAACAGTATTTAACGTATTTAGTCGGTGTTAGCAGTTTATCATGATAGATGTACTTATATATAAATTTAGTAATTACATGTACTAGGCCTTGAAAATCTTAATCACTGTAATTAATCATAGCCAACTAGGTACCACACAAGTTTGAGCACAGCAGTCTCATTATATATCAATAACACAGAAACAGTGATAATTATAGTTGAAGCGTTAAATGACACAGAAAAACAGATATAATGATGATAATAATAATAATACAAAAGTAAAGGAGAGATTACAGTAAATATGAAGAGTTATAATAAAATAATAATAAGAAAATCATTTATGCAGCCATTCATCCAAGCATTCATACAAAAATGTTTTCCTCTTACAGACCCCGATCACGTAATAGTAAGCACTGCATTAACTTCTTTCTGAACAGCAGCTACAGAAGTGAAATCAGTAGAACGGCGAACTCAATCACACACGCCAGCAACATGGCGGAAACACCTCCTGCCAATCAGTGTAAGGCAGCTGCCCTGCTTCCCGGCAGCCAGGTCAATAGGAAACATGCAGGAACCAAACATACACGGGGTTGTTATTAACAGCTCCGGGCAGCCAATACGTCTAAGCGGCGAAGTTCGCTAGAATCAAAATAGCCGCCACGTCGTTTTACGCCTGCATTGCTATTTAGTCTGTGTCTCAGGGTTCTATCCGCCAATCACAGACGTGTGGTGTCGCAGTAACCTTGTTCTTATTGGCCCAGTCAAATAAGTCTCTACAAATAGACACATTGCCAATAATCATGAAGCAAAGTTGCAGGTGTGCAAGTAAGGTGCTGAAATAAGTTGTGCTTACATATAATTATTTGAAAGTGCCGCGTAAACGCGCGCGCAGGCGATACAGCTTGACGGACGTCGTTGCCGATATCTAGAGATGATGGTTTATCTTGGAAAAACTAGACTGTCGGCTGGGCTTCAACGAACGCTCAGCTTACCAGAAGATTACTGGCTTTCATTTGTACTTGAATCTATTGTCCTATTTGACTGAGCCAATAAGAATCCCGCTATTGTAATATGTGATGCCAGTTATTGATCTGCAGGCAGCTATGTTGTGTCAGACTTATATCGCCCAGTCATATGTGTCGTAATTAACTACAGCGTGTTCAAGGGTATGTTGGAACAAATAATTTTCGCGATATACCATCATTAGAGGTACGTAAATTTCGCAGATACATTCCAGGTCAGGTTGAACGCCAATTATGTATACTTCATTGTTAGAGCCACGATTTTATGGCGAAAAGATTTTTGCAACATTTGGTTTCGATGTGTCATGTGCACACCTGCGGCTCTGCCACATCGTCTGTGGTTGGATGATTTTACTCTCACTGACCTTGGCAAATTACAGATCTACAGACACACAATAATCTTATTCTGATTGGTGCAGTCAAATGAGAAACGTGTCTTAACATAGACACGCTGCCAATAACCTTAAAACAGAACTGCCGATGTGCACGAGAGACACTGAAACAAAGTGGGGCAAAAATCTTTTCGCGACAAAATCGTGGCCCTATTCATTGTCATGTCTGTGACTTGCTGGCGGCTGTTACGAAACGCGTTTGACTACTGCAAGCCAGTAGTAAATAAGGAAATAATGCGAAGTGCTATCGCTTGCTACCTGCTTGTACGGTTATAAGCCAGTAGATAATCGATTTTGGCCAGTTGGTGTACAGGACTGACAAGTCTAGGCTGCTGCCAGATGAATCCGCGAAATTGACGTAACTCTAACCATCATCTCTACCGATGTCTTAGAGACCTAGAAATGTCGTGGATTCAATGACCAGCCGGTTGGACTTCACAGTCCTGTATACACTATGTCTTCATATACTTGTACATCGTCTGCTGCTACAGTGAGTGGACACTTGTATATGTGACACGGTAGCTCGGGAGTAGTGTGTGTTTTTATTCACGTTTTTTATTGGTTCCTCAGGGAAGAACTACAGTAACAGTGATTCGATCACGAAAATAACTAACGTGTAGGCTAAAGGAAATTTCCGGATCTCTAGCGATGTCATATATTTTAACGTTTCGTCGGTTTTTGCCTCACACAGTCATATCCCTCATAGGATCCGATTACGACGAGCAGCACGTTCTTATTACACAGGATTGCAAAATTACATTTAAAAATTTCGGAGGACCATTCCTCACGTCTGGAGGAGCAAATAATGTGACATGAATACAGGTTAGAAAACACGCCTTTACTTTCATACAGATAATATAACGTCCAGTGCCATAGCCATCTTTAGTAAAAGGCCGCGGCCTTAGATCTGACAACCCTGCACACAACGGTCATTTTAGTTCTCTAAAGGCAATGGCTGTATCTGATACGTTATTTTGCCCTACATACCGGCGAATCAGAGAAAGCCACTGCCGTTGGCGAGACAAAAGAAGTGTAAAAATGGCCCTTGTTTGCAGCGTTGTCAGATCTAAGACCGCGGCCTTCTGCTTAAGACGGCTATGACAGTGCACAACGCGCGGGCTGAAGCATTATTAGAGATGATCGGTTATCGCGGGAAGGGTTTGTTTTCTAGACATCGTGCTTAGAATCATGGTTTCGGGGCACCTGAAATGGGTTAAAAACGGTTTTTTGAGACTGCTGTGACGTAAAAAATCCCAACTGGATTCGTAAAACAAAAATAGAGAAGCATGCGCTGGACTTTCCTACGCACTTAGGGTCACCGCTTAAAGTCCCGTAGGAAAAAAACCAACGACCGAAACACTGCACGTCATTTTCGAGACCCGCGCAAGAAAAACTAGATACGGTCGTCGACGCACGAACCAGTCAAGGTATTATCGGCTGCCAGTTTCCGTACCTCATACGAGGCATCTTGCGTCCGGATGTCTGGCGAACTGCTTGCAAAGTGTTCGGGAGTTAAGTTTTTCTTTTTCAGAGACCAGTAGACATGTGTCCACAATGCGTATCTACGACAAGAAAACGCACTTCAGACTACTTGTGAATATAACTTTTAAGACTCCATGCACGTTGGAAGTTTTACTGTCAGAGTCCTCAAACTTGGCTAAAACTGTCTTGTTCAGACGGTTGTTAGGGGCCGACCGCAATGGCCAGACCATTCGACTCCCACCAAGGCGATCCGGGTTCATTCCTCGGCGAGGTCGATCCCCGGATTTTCGCATGTGGGAATCGTGTCGGACGATGCCGCTTGTCGGCGGGTTATCTCGGGGATCTCCCGTTTCCCCCGCCCTTTCATTCCGGTACTGCTCCATACTCACCTCATCTCCCACCTCACAAGCTCTAAAGTCCTCGATGTTAAAAGAGCTGACCAAAAATCTCCCACTCTCACTCACACACTTTTCATGCGGTTGTTTCTCAGAACATTCGAAATTTAAATGTACAACTACATAGTACTTTGTCACCGCTTGTAGAGTCGCACAGTAAAAACATTACGGCGGGAACACTGCGTGCGCATTTACGACGTTGGCAGTAGAGGCGATATCACAAGAAATGTGCTGGCCGACGTCGCTCGTAATGCCTCATCGATAAGCGCCAGGCCTACTGGCCGTGTGTTGTGTGAGTGAGGCACGGCGCCAAGGGCGATGTTGACCGGCTCATCTGGTAAGGTATCGCCTCTACCGTGAGACACTGAAGCTGTGTCCTGTGTGCAGTGGTGTCGTAGAACACTCGTCTGACACTTTCAGTGGAGACACCGTCATTTTATAGGTGGAAAGTTTTAAGCCAAGTCCATTGCATGTTTCTAGAGTAGTTTCACACGAATCCCATGGTTAGTTTTTCATATATAACACGTTGGAACTGTAGTTTTTAACCATATTAAGGAGCTCCGAAATTATTTTTGTAATTGACAAGATGTTTTGAAACTACGTTTCCGTCATTATTTGAAGTGCATTTCCTTTCCGTACATTCACACAATGGGCACGTGTGGTATAGTTTCGTAAATACAAATGCAACGCACATCAGGATTCAGACTGTCGTTTTGTGGTTGACCGGATGACGTCACAAGATGGTCGCCGAGCGGGAAAACAAGTGACAGTAAAAAAAATCAAAATTCAAAAACCAAAATTTAAAAACAAAATACAACATGGCGGACGTGACGTCTCGGCGGCTCTCTTTTAACGTCATCCGGTCAACCACAGCCTGCAGCCTGATGTGCCAGAACCGCTGTTATCTCACTACTGCAACGCATTAACGCGCGGGTTTTCGCTCTACAATCGACGAGGTGGTCGTGAACGAGGATGGGCGCGAATGCATCCACTCCCTCCCCCACCAGAATCCTACCACCCCCTCCTTTTTCTATCGTCCTGCCACGTCGGCGGCCGTCACTGCTTCCAAATTAGCCGTCGACCTCATGAAACGAGTTACACGGTCGTAAAAAGCTCCAATAAAATCATCCCAAACCGCTGTGTTTGTTTTCGCTGCGCGCGCCACAACAGCTACCGCCTTCAGCGCTTCTCCCCCCCCCCCCTTCACAAACTCCACCCTTGTTCCTGGCCGTCGTCTCCTCTTCCCCCTGACAGACGCGTTGTCGTGGAAGGTCGCCAACCTGCAGGCATAGGAACCACCCACCGAGACACACGTCCTTCCATCATACTTGTTTTTCACTTCTTTGAACTGAAATGATGAGATTTTAGTCAGCACCTAACATCTAGGTCTTTAGCGCTGGAGAGGTGTGACATGTGAGTATGGAGCAGCACCGGAATGAAGGGGCGGGGGAAACAGATAATTCCCAAAAAACCGTGCCTACCAGCGGCACTATCCCCGTCAGAGAAAATCCGGGACCTACCCCGCCGGGAATCGAACCAGCATCGTTTTGGTAGGAGGTGAGATCTCTAGCCACTGCGCCAACTGTAGCACTTTTTAATTATTTGAAACATAACTAAGATATTTACTGTAACCGAGCATGTTGGTTAAGTTGCATAGATTCCCACTTTCACATTTTGTTTTTAATTTTGCATTATTCCAGTTAGCATCTTAGTAATTTAGTGGTTAGTAGTGGCAGGTAGTTTTCGAGAAAGATCAATGAGCCATTTTGTTTCAGTGCCTTACGCGTACATCTGCAGCTGTGCTTCGTGGTTATTAGCAGCATGTCTTTGTGTAGAGCAGAGATGAGATAAACGTACGGATGGAGCATTAGCAGCCGATACTGAAGCCAAGCTGACTTTGTTTATTCAGGTTGCAATATGGCGGAGTGCAATCAGCTGTTCCTGTATATGTATTGAGAAACCAGGTTATGGTTGGGAGAACAAATGCTACAAATAAACGATAGCCAATGTTGATACGAAACATTCAGTGTTATATACATCACGTTGGAGCCTAGCAAACAGTCAACTATTCCCGCGATTTTCCAGTGTCTCTACGTAAGCTTAGAGGTACGTCAATTTCGCGGATTCATCTGGCAGTAGCCTAGACTGCTCAGTCCTGTACACGCTCTGGACACAGTCGATTATTCATTGGCTTACAACATTACAAGCGATAGCTCTATGAATCATTTCCTTATTTACTACTGGCTTACATTAGTCAAATGCGTTTCGTGACAGCCGCCAGCTAATCACACACGCGATTACGAAGTATATATTTTTGACGTTCAACCTGACCTGGAATGTATTTGCGAAATTGACATACCTCTATTTATGCTCAATCTGTATGTTTTTCTAATCTCTATGGTGTAGAGCCGTCACTTACTTGACTGTGCCAATGAGAATACAGTTAGAGCGACACCACACGTCTGTGATTAGCGGGTAGATCCCCAAGACACTGAGAGTTAAAAACATCCCATTGTTGACCATGAAGCAGAGCTGCAGATGTGCACGTAAGGTAATGAAATAAACAAGCTTTTGTAACAATCTTTCCATGAAAGGTCCCTACAAATACGCAACCTAAGTCACGGTCGTAGAAGAACAGGTCTGGACACTCGCCTATCTACCAATGTATTTTGCTTGACCCCCTTGTTGTTTGGCTGTAGTTCGTCAAGTTACCGAGAATGTCGTACTTTTTGCCGCTGTTTTCCGGGCGATCGGACCCATACTCCGTCCACATTTTTCCATTGTTAAATTTATAAAGTAAATAAAGATTTCTGGAGCCTTTTCTTAAATTTGTGAACGAAGGAAGTATTTCATAAATTGATAAAAAATACGATTTGATAAATTGTTTATCTTAGCGGAAAGGAAGTGTGTGGAGTTTAGTCCGACCGCCCTAACTGAAGCGCCAATAAAACAATATTCTCGGTAACTTGGTGAACTACAAACAACAAGGCGGTCAAATATCCAGGCGAGTGTCCAGACCTGTTCTTCTACGGCCTTGACCTAAACACAACAAACTGTTACAACAATTCAGTGGGTTACATTGGCGCAAATTCAACATTTAATTACAGAACTTACTAAATCGTTAATTTTATGTATGATCTAGAGACCTGAAAATTTCGCGTTTTATTCTAGGAGCAAGATAGAATCCCAGAAACTTCAGGTATGTACCACGTTCACAACTGGCCGTTGACTTTCTCGACACTTCCTGGAAGTAACTGAGCCAATAATAAAACAGTAACTGAACACAGACCCATTTAACTGTGTCAGAGAGCAGTTAATTAACCGTTGTCTGCTTGAATACACAAATATTCTTGGAAACTAGCCTACAAGTCAGTGAATCCACGGATATTTCCGGTCTTAGTGATGCCAGTAAAACACAGTAAACAGAAACACGAACATGGAATCTAAATAACACAAGCACTAACTATGGAGAAGCATATACATAGTATGAATATAGTGTAGGTTATTGAGATGTCAAGAAAACCGAAGACGTTCAGTTGTGTAGTAACAAATGTATACTTTACAATATTTAGAGAAGGTGATTTATCGCGGGAAAAGTTGACTGTTTGCAAGACTTCAATGTAATGTATTAATTTCTGACGTTATTATTCGTTACTGGCGAGTCCCTATTTGACTGGGCCAATGATTACTCTGGTGCTCTTCTACTGGACGTCTGTGATTCGTCTGTAAACAACTAGACTGTGCTACATAACCGTCAGCCAACAATACATGACGCAGAATGCTACACTGATTTGCAGAATACGCTGGCAGAAAACATTCTCGCGATAAATCACCTTTTCTAGCAATATTATAAATTACTGTAAATTTGTCATTTACACTAGAGAGGAAATTAATGTATGTATGTCTTGGACACGCATATGAACTTGACTTTTAACCGAAAAGATAATGTTGTGCAATGCTACACGCGTTGAATGACTAAAACAACGTCCAAACAAAACTTCGGAAACCCCCTCATTAAATTGCAAAAATATTTATTGCTTGGAAGATGGCTTACGAGGAATAAAACACTTTTTATGCCTTTTTTTACACAAAATTAAAAAGTTAAAACACCAGCAACCACAATTATTATATTAATTATTCAGTAACGTCTCGCATAAGATAGAAATGCCCCTCTGTAATATAATCAAATTTTCTGTTAAAAATTATGCTGCCAATATCGAAAGTGTTACCTTGAAATTCGGATTTGCAACTTATTCATCAATAATACTATAACTTATATATATATATATATATATATATATATATATATATATATATTTATATATGTATATATATATATTCAATATTGCATAGGTAGCCTATTTGATTTACATAGCCTAGCTGGCATAGAAGAATAAAACATCACTTTTATTACAATTATTTCTTCGCTAGTCAAATGCACATATTTTCCCCCTTACGCGTAAGTGTAATTTTCCATCTTACAAGTCAAAGCATTTAACCCTAAATGCGTACTCCCCAAATCAAATAGAGGCAGCAGTGACCGAACTGTCTGACTATTCGCCTTCTTCTAAAGCGATCCTGGTTCGGTCCCCGGATTTTCTCATGTGGGAATCGTGCCGGACGATGCCGCTGGTCGGTTTTCTCGGGATCTCCCGTTTCCTCCGTCTTTTCCTTCCGGCGCTGCTATATACATACTAACCTCATGCCATCCCTCACAAGCGCTATAGACTTCAATGTTGATCGCTGACCAACTCACTCAAATAAAATAACACGGACTTCTAATACTCATTAGCAGAGACACTGTAAAGTCGCGAACATGATTAAAATAGTCTCCAATAAACTGTATTATATTAAACGTGACACGTGTGAACAGTTTTGGGACAAATCACACACGCTGTGTGTCCAAGCTGTGCAGTTCTAACTGGGCCTGTTGTAGAGAGAAAAAATGCTACAAATAAACGATAGCCAATGTTTATACAGAACATTCAGTGTTATATACAGCACGTTGGAGCCTAGCAAACAGTCAACTATTCCCGCGATTTTCCAGTGTCTCTACTCATTGGTAGAGTCACGATTTTATGGCGAAAAGATTTTTGCAACATTTGGTTCAAATGCGTCATGTGCACATCTGCAGATCTTCTACATCGTCTGTGATTGGATGATTTTACTCTCACTTGCCTTGGCAAATCACAGACGTACGGAGTCACAATAATCTTATTATGATTGGTGCAGTCAAATGAGAGATGTGTCTGAACAAAGACACGCTGCCAATAATCATGAAGCAGAGCTGCCAATGTGCACAGGAGACACTGAAACAAAGAGAGGCAAAAATCTTTTCGCGACAAAATCGTGGCTCTACTCATTGGTAGAGACCTGAAAAATCCGCGTTTTATTTTGGCCCCAAGCTAGAATTCTAGCAACTGTAAGTTCTTGCCACTTTCGTAATTGGTCCGTCGTGACTTATTTGAAACCTTCTGAAAGTCGCTTAGCCAATAGTGAAGAAGCAACTAAAAGCAGGCCCATATCACTGCGTCGTCGAGCAGCCAGTGAGCAGATAATGTCTGCTTGAATATACATATGTTCTTGAAGGCTAGCCTACATGACAGCGAACCCGCGAATTTTTCCTGTCTCTACTCAGTGGGAATATAAAACTAAAAATTCGAAACGTTGTCTTTCAAATAACTTATTTTTTATCTGTTATTATTGGTGCATATTTAGAGTTACTGATTTTCGGCTAAAATAGTTTTGTATCAACTTGTTCCAAAGCCTTATGTGCACATCTGCATCAATTCAGTGACAGTGAAGCAGAACTGCAGATGAAACAATTTTATGCGAAATTATTTTCACAAAAACGTCAGTGGCTCTCTGCATATCACTCTACGAGACGGGTCAAGTTATCTGTTTATGATATATGCGTTTGAAAAGCATCATGCCACTTGAGTTTAGAAAACAAGCAAGATGATTTTCTTGGAAGTATTCCATGAGACGTTTTATTTAAAAACATTTCAGCTCAGAGGCATTTTAAATGGTTGTTCTACCATGCAAACACAGACGTATCGCGGTAACCTGATTCTCACAAGTGAAGCGACGAAATGTCTTCTTATTCAGAATGTAAGGTAAGTGGGCTGTACGTTTCGTCTACAGCGAGATCATTAGAGACGGTGACACAACTTGGAACAATGATAGGAGCTGGGAGAGGAGTCGGCAAAGGTCTTTATTAAGGAACCATCTCAGCTTTCACCTGGAACGATATGAGGAAACCACGGGAAACCGAAATCAGGATGGCCGGAGCCGAGAATCGAACATGGGTCCTCCCGAGTACAATACCAACGTGTTACTGTCGTGCCACCTCGATCGGTGCGCTGTAAGTAGCTAAAGTATCCAAATATGTGAGTTTGTACGTATAGTATTACAAACGTAATGTCCTGAGAGCATCCAGGTTCGATAGCGACGAAGGACTTAATAAATCAAGGCCACGCCTGGTACTTTTACAGTGGTTTTGAAAATATTTTTAAAACATATAATATTCATATCAATGAATTCCTTCATTGTTTTGTCACAAATACATCATATTTTGTACCTAATTATTTCTAGTAGAATTTAACTTCGTAGTTTTCCAGATTTTTCCACGCAAAGTGTAGCCAAATTTATTATGAAAATAAACAAAAATTAAGCAATTTTTTTTATTTGTGAGCGAACAGGACAATATTCTGCAAAACGCATACCTATTATTGTGCATTGGATGATTGCTCTTAAGGCTCTAGTTTCTAAATTTTTTTTAGCGATAGTAATTTTTTACGTCTAAACGAGAGTAGATATAAGTTCTGTTTAAAATTGTCTTCTCCATGTCGGCTGATATTTCAAGGCAGTAAATACTATGGTTTTAATTAATTATGTAACTAACGAAATTATAGTTAATTGACTTTAGTTGAAACCGTATAATTTTTTTTTTTTTTGCTTTGAAAAATTGTCTGTCATGTGCAAAAATTATTTTAAACAAAACTGCCAGAGAGATTTTTTATATCTGCTCTAGTTTTAGTTTAAGGGGGGAGTTCACGCCAAATTTTAATGGTTTTAATAATGTTTATATTTCTACAACATACAGTTTGTTTTATAGCTATATATTGTGACTACTTTTACAGCAATGAACATTTTCTAGCTTTCATAGTTTTTCTACAGTGGCATGTAGACAAAATTTGCATAAAACGGTTTAATACACGAAGCGAAAACCAACTGACTTACAGATATGAAATATTTCACACTGAATAACAGTGTCAGAGACTACGTCAAGAGGTATATAAAAATTCTCAGTGACATTTTTAGTATTAAAAAAAATACATAAAATTGGTAAATTTTATGTTTATAACACAGCAATTTTTTAAAAACGCAAAATGCATTTATATGTGATTTTCATACATATCATGATGTAGCCCGTGACACTGTTATTTAGTGTGAATTATTTCATTTCTGTAAGTCCTTTGGTTTTCTTTTTTTGTATTAAACCGTTTTATGCAAATTTGGATTTTGACCTGCCATTATACAAAAAGTATGAAAGCTAGAATTTTTTCATTACTGTACAAAATAGTCTCAATATATATATCTATAAACCAAACCATATCTTGTACAAATATAAAAATTTTCAAAACTATTAAAATGTTGCAGGGAGCCCCCCTTAAAAAATAACTCGCAAAAAATGTAGAAACTAAAGAGCGTTGCCTTAATCTTGAAATATTTCAAAGCATTCCGTTAAAATGGTTTTTTTTTGCATCAACGTGAAATAAACTACCTAGCATGGTTGTAAATAAATAGATTAATTGTCTTAATTAATTACAAACTTTATAAAATAGTCTACAGTAATTATGCAACACTTCTCTAGATGTAGTTCAAAACTATGTACTTCAATATTTACATATAACTTATTATTTAACCTCCCGAACATCTGAAACTCCTACCCTCATTATACACTTAATAAATGTCTCTTTCACGAAAAGCTGTCCCCAAATTACATAAGCAAACCACTGTTTCCTTAAAATATCCTTTTCCAGAAGTCCCACTATTTACAACAATAGTCTAACCTGTCATCCGTCTCACACTCGCAAACGCACCAGCTATCAATGCTCCAACTGTCCCGCCGCCGTTCACGTTTGCCACACTTTTGTCCCTTCTTGTTATCACGCGCCGCTCCTTGCCGTCGCTGCCGTCGTCTTCACCAGAGTCGCCTACGCTGCCAAGTCCCGCTACTACTACACACAGGCTAAACGCCATAATAACTCTGTCGTCGGCCACCGCGAGCTGGCGCTTAGTCACCCGCGACAACGCCCTGAACATTCTTACAGCTCGGGGATTGGACGGAGCCGGTGGATATCATTACAATAAATTTACTGAAA
Source organism: Medauroidea extradentata (assembly GCA_003012365.1). Lineage (NCBI taxonomy): Eukaryota > Metazoa > Arthropoda > Insecta > Phasmatodea > Phasmatidae > Medauroidea > Medauroidea extradentata. The sequence continues at coordinate 14,445 of PNEQ01069141.1, read as the reverse complement.
GTAGCATTGCATTGTATTTCATATTAAAATGTTAGTAATTATGTTTGAGAAGTAAGCAAAATTATTTTCTCCTTGGTTTTGCGATTGTATTACGATTGCTTTTATGTAAAATTGCCAAACATTGGTAAACCCTTAGAACAAAAAAAAAAGTGGCTCTTGGACAGTCTTGAAAGTGTCAGAAAGGGCATTATTTCGACTTTTTTGTGAGACAATGAGAAAACAAATAGCGGTAAAAAAAATGTTTATGCAGAAATATTATCATTTTGGCACGTAAATATAGGAAATATATTTATGAATGCCTGTTTTAAAAATTTCGTTTTCGTTCTTATTAATATGCAAATTTAATTACGAAAAGGACTAGGCCTATATTTAAGCAAGTCTCACAACTCGCAGTAAATTAAGTAATCGATATATGATAAAAATATAATTTAGCAAAGTTATGTATCACATATATTCGCAGCCGATAGTTTCAAATAGAAGGAACAATTTTCACGAAAAAGTGCTTTGTATGCATTTGTTTGATGCACTGTAAGAATATAGTACAGCGGAGAAAATCCCTCTTCACCCATTAACCCTCCTCTCAACCCCCAACTCCATTCGGGTACACTCCACTTGGCTTAAAGTTATATGGCCTAAAATAGTTTTAGGCCAAGCGACTATTTGGCCAAAATACTTTTAGACCAAGTGACTTTTAGGCCAAGTGACGTTTAGGCCTAGTGACGTTTAGACCAAGTGACGTTTAGTTCAAGTAACTGTTATGCCAAATTATTTTTATGCCAAGTGACTCATAGGTAGAGACATGCAAAATTCGCATTATCATTTGGTAGCAGACTAAACTTCACTTTCCTTTACATAACAGAGCATAATCTGCGATTCAATTGGCCACGAACTTTTATGTGTTGTCACTTACGAGTGTTACGTCTTTACTAAGATTGGCCTCTCTACCGTGTAAGCATTCTCCGCGGCAAGTCACGACAATATCGGCCATCGGGAAACGTCGAACGAGCCTATGTCACTTGGAATCTAGGCAGCTGTCAGAAAATAACGCGAATTTTGCATGTCTCTGCTCATAGGCCATGTGACTTTTAAGGTATGTGATGTTTAGGCCAAGTGACGTTTAGGCAAAGTGACTTTTAGGTCGAGTGATGTTTAGGCTCTGTTCGTCACTTTAAAATTTAAGGCTAAGTGACTTTTAGACAAGTGGATCTTAGGCCAAATGACTCGCTTTGCCCTTTCCTACATGAGTTGCAGACCTGCCAGACAGCAAATGGCCGGTTCCGTAATTCTTTTTTGCTGTGTCATAAATACAGCGTATTAAATATTTATTTAAGTATATTTACGTAAGTTCCTCAAATAAATTTGGTAATTTAACATCATTACAATCATTAATTTGGGATTAGTTACCACAATTTAGCGGAAAAAAATTGTTTTCTCGAGATAATTTTAACTATACTGAAATTTCTAGCCAGGCTTAAGTATCTCTAAAGTTGCTGGTTTAACTGTCTAATTTCAGAGGTCGTAACTCTCTGCTTTTTTCGTCGTCACACTTTCGAGAATGGATAACTTGTAGTACTTCTTTCACCCTCATCAAGTAATTGTTTTTATCCCACGACGGCGCCAGGAAAGAGAAGCGATGCCGAGTAAAAATTACTAGCGGCCAATTTGTTTTCCCTCCTTGCTTCACGAGGGACATAAATGTCAGCTCAGGGGCTGTCTGGGTTCAAGCTCGCGTTATGGCCGACGAGATATTAGCGCCGCGCGTGAACTCCTCGGAGGAGGCCGAGGGAAGACTTGAGAAACTATTAGCAACTGTTGCCACCCCTGGAGGCCGTAAAGCCCGGTGACAGATGTTCCCAAACACGAGCGAGCGAAACAGAGAGAGATAGCGTCTGTTTTGGTAACACTGAAGGGCCGGCCGCAACCAATCAAACCTCTTGGAAGCGGTTTGAAAGGGAAGGAGGGGGGGGGGGGGTGAAAAATTATTATCACTCGACGCCGCGCGCGAGCTAAACAAAAAATTTTTCATTTCGCCCTCCATCCCCCCTCCCTCCCAAGAGTGGATGGTGATTTGTTTACAGTCGAGGATCGTAGCATCTGTTCGTCTGAAATGTTATTACAAAGACACGATATTTATGCGATACTTTAGCGCTGTGTCGTTTGAGTAAACACGCCCGTGACATGTTTAATGAGACGGATAATAACAGTTTAAAAGTACAGTATTAAATTTATCAACAAAACAGAGAGAAAAAGAGAGAGAGAACTCTCGCATGCGGGGAGGATCCGGGTTCGATTCTCAGCCCATTCATCCTGGTTTCGGATTTCCATGGTCCAAAAAATACACAAGGCTGTTGCTGGGCCATGGCCGCATCTCTCGCTGTCCTTGTCTGTTTGAGCCACTGCATATGCCTGTTAAACATCTTTCTCTGGAAGAAATTTGAGAGGCCTCCGAGCAGGAAATGTGTTACACCAAGATTGAATTAGTGGACCCGGCGCGTGAGACGTGCTGTAGTTTGGTACGGAAAGTAATTTTTCTTGTATAACTATAAAAAATTTTTCAATGCGTTTATCTACGAAAAGAAGTGACACTTCAAACTGTGCCCCTACGATTTTAAAAATGCCGTCTGCTATTTAAAAAACATGATTTCCAAGCTCCTCAAAAGTGCTAAAAATGACTTCTCACGTCGCTGTAGCTGAGAAAATATCAACCTAATCGGAAAACAAAATCATAGAAACCTGTATTGAACACCTCATACTTTCCACGAATAAAATAATAGAGGCGTCGCTTGATGTCCCGTTGAAAAACTATTCCTACGAAAACACTACACGCTAGTTTAGTCATTCGTGCCTAGAGGTGATGAGGTGCTTGACGGACATGTTATGTTTAACTTATCGCCTTCCCCGTTCCTGTGCCTTGAACATAAAAAAACTAGCGTCCACTAACTTTTAACACGTAATTATATTTACGAAAAGAACACACGTTTTAAATTATTTCGCTATAAGTTTAAAAATTCAGCAAACTTATTAGTACAGCTACTCTGATATTGTTGTAAAAAGTAATTTTGCACCATCGTACTTAAACTCCATAAGTGCATATCTGCTGTTGTGCTTCATGGTTATTGTCAGCATGTCTTTGTGAAGAAGCGTCAGTCATGTGACTGCGCCAATCAAAACAAGGTTACTGCGATACCGCATGTCTCGGAATTGCGGGTAGAATCCTGACATGTTGAGAGTTGAAACATTTCAACCATTAACCACAAAGTAGAGCTTCAGTTGAGCACGCAAGGCTCTGAAGCAAGTTAGTGCAGAATCCTTTTCACCAAAAATCAGTGGCTCTAATAACATGTACAGCGTTGGGAGGAATACTCAACAAAAATATCGTGTTTGTTTTCTTCTTTAGCATTTTTCATCCTTTCCACTAAAGATAACCAAAATACGAAGCGGCAACGTCGGCAGCTTGACATCGTGTAGCTGGCGCGAGCCAAGTTATACAAACAAGCTCCCAGCATTTTGTGGCACCCAGCATTTTTTACGTCCAAGCTGTAAAAGTCCAGTGTTTATTGCGCGTGTGCCATTCTGAAAGCTATTTCGGACCAAGTATCAATCTGAGATTACTCCTAGTTGCTAAAATGTATTATCAAGGTGATGGCCAAAAATAAAAGAAAAGGAAAACCTTGGCTGGCGGAACATATTATTCAGAATGAAAACGTACTGTACATCAGCATATACGTTGGTATACGTACCATGGTTAGTTAACTAGCTATTTTTCAGTGACTGTTTGTACATTTTTCCAGTAAGTCATTTACCATTTATCAGGGTACGGTAGTTTTCGTGAAAATATTTTGCACGTAGACCTACTTGTTTCAATGTCTACGCTTTTAAAATTTCCGTGAATTTACGGATAGTTTTTATGAAATGTCTGTTTAATTAACGGAAACATTATTTTGTAACACGGTTATACATGGTTTCGTTTCATTTATTAAATATAAGTTATGTAAAACTGCAAGAAGAAACTAAAGAAACCATATGCATTATTGTGTCTGCGTCCTAAAGAAGTCTCATAAATATGCCAGTTTCCATTAGTGAAGCTAGTTGTCTTCCGTAAATTAACGGACACTTCTGGAGAATTTATTACCAGCATTTCTCCGTAAAACAACGAAAATTCTTTTCAATAGTGCTACCTAACGTTTGTGAGAGTTTTTAGCAACTGTTACGTTTTGTACTCTTTAGTAACATACTAACAAATTCCACTGGCATTCAGTACCACTTGAAATACTCTCACGTAAACTGTTATAAATTAAACGGAAATGTATAGTTATTACACGGAAATAGTGACCGTAAAACTAAAATACGGAAATTTCTATATTAAATATACACTACGGAATCATACGTAACGTTTCCATAAGTCTACGGACACTTGCACAGAAAAAAAATTGTAAATTTATGGGTTAGAGAGTTGTAAATATTACGGATATATTTTAATAACACCACCGGTAAATCCACAAATCTGTAGAAATGCAATTGTAGCTTTATATGCATGTAAGTGTGGCTCAGTTCCGTGTGATGAAAATGTTTTAAAGAAAGTTCTGTTGGGTTAGGAAATAAGTTTCTGTGAATTCACAGAGGTATATGGAGAAATTTTTTACCGGAAATCCCGTAAATCGACGTAGAAAAATTTTCACAGCGTAACGTGCACACTGCAGTTCTGCTTTGGGGTCAATGATTAGCTGTTTCCACTTCTTAGCGCATGGCCGTCTTTAGTAGAAGGCCGGAGTCTTGAATGTGGCAACACTGCGTCGGGGGCCTGCTGCTTGTCACTTCTTGGCCACCCTAGTCTCTGCGACGTGTATAGACGCAGCTTTAGCGGCATGTACACGTCTACACTGACTAGGGCAGCCAATGTAGCGTTGCCACATTCAAGACTCCGGCCTTCTGTAAGTTACTATATTTCATATAAGTTTGGATAAATTTGACAGCAACTTACGGGCAAGTACTTTTTAGTATTTTGCGATTTTTTGCACAGTGCAAGACAATTTTTAGCTCTAAAATGAATCTGAAATGTCCATTTCAGCATTTGTACTGCAAAGTTTGTCTTGTGTAGTGACAAAAATAACAAAATATTACAAAGTATTGCCCATAAGTTGCTGTCAGATTTATCCAAACTTATCCAAAATGGAGTATACTAAAGACGGTCATGCTTAGCGTCTTGGTGTTCCACCCCTTAATTACAGACGTGTGGTTTGTTCGGATTGACACTGTCAAGTAAATGACGCCTCTACACAAAAACACATTACCAATAACCACACAGAGCTGATGTAAAAAAATTTTCGCGTAAACTGCTTGCTCCTAGCAGTTAGAATGGAACTGACGAATCGGCGTTTCTTTATGGGCACAATCTAGGACTGAAAACAACTGTAAATTCTTGTCACGTTAGAAATTTGCTGCTGTCTTATCTGACACATATAGAAGTGTGGTGAGACAATAATTAAGAAGCAACTTAATTCTCCAGCCCAATAATACCACCGTCGTGTCAGGGAGCAGCCAATGAGCGGCCGCTGTCTGCACTGAAAGAAAAATTTTCTCTGCAAAATAATGTTTGTAGTAAACACTAAATTATTTAGTGGCGACTACAAAATTTTGTTGCGACCACAAAATTTGATTGTGGTCGGTACAAAAATTATTTTGCAGGGAGAATACCAACAAAATATTTCGTGCCTACCACAAAATATTTTTTTCCGTGTTATGCTTTAGTGCACCGATAATCTTGGACGCTGGCCCACGTGTCACTGAACCCGGAATTATTCCGGCCTCTACAGATAAAGACAATATAAAATCACGAAAATATTTAAAATCAATGCAGTCTTCAATAAACTGTAGTACATTTATACTACTAATTTGGAATGATACAATTTGTGACAGACGTGAACATTTTTGGGACAAATCACACAGGTTCTGTGTTTCAAAGCTATCAGTTATAATTGGTACTGTTGTAGATAGAAATATTGCTTCAAATAGACAATAGATCGATAGACAATATCGATACAAAACATTTCAGTGTTGTACACAGCACGTTGGTGTCTATACTCTGTCCACTCTAAAAAATGTGTAACGAAATAAATCAAAGGGTTAGTTATATCTTGATTCATCACATTGTTATTGTGTCGTAACACAGTTACCTTGTATTTTTTTCAATACTTCAAACGAAATTTATGCTGTGCAAAAATTGTATTGTCATTTGATTGAATGAATTAGCTACGACCTTAGAATGGAAATAGTATAGCATGCAGTCTATAATACCTAAACATAGAGACCTGAAAAATTCTCGTTTTCCTTCGGAAACAAGGTAGAATATAAACAACGGTTATCTCGTGTCACTTTCGCAGTTGGCCCTGGACTTATTCGACACATCTTACAAGGCGCCGAGCCAACAATAAGGAAACAATTACATGCAGGCTCACTCATGTGTAGGGACCCGTGTTTTTCGCGAAAAGAATTTTGCCCCACTTTGTTTCAGTGCCTTATGTGCACATCTGCAGTTCTGCTTTGTGGTCAGTGAATTGATATTTTAACTCTCCTGAGTCATGGGATTCTGCCGGCAAATGACAGACGTGTGGTGTTGCGGGAACGTTATTGTAATTGGTTCAGTCAACTGATATAAGGCTCTTCACATAGACACGCTGCCAATAACCATGAAGCAGAATTGCAGACGTGCAGCATGTAAGGCGCTGAAACAGTTTGGGGCAAAATTCTTTTCGCGAAAAATAGGTGTCCCTACTCATGTGGTATCTTTGTGTCAGCGAGCAGCCAATGAACATCTGCTGTCTGGTTCAGTAAACACATATTCTTGGAGGCTAGCCTATGGGTAGGGCCCGGTAGTTTTCGCGAAAATATTTTTGCACCACTTTGTTTCAGTGCCTTACGTGCGCACCTGCATCTCTGCTATGTGGTCGGTGATTGGATGACGTAACACCCAGCGCGTGGAGGTTGAACCCGCAAATCACTGACGTGTTGTGTCACAGTTATCCATGTACTAATTGGCACAGTCAAATGAATAATAACTCTACACAAAAACACTCTGCCAATAACCATGCAGTTCAGCTGCAGGTGTGCACGTAAGACACTGAAACAAAGTGGGTCAAAAATCTTTTCGCGAAAACTACCGGGCCCTGCCTATAGGTCACTGAACCTGAGGATTTTTCCGGTCTCTACCTGTACATAGAGTAGGTCTACTGTAAAATTAGCGTTATTGATTGGTGACAGGCTAGTCTTCACTACTCTGTACATACCAAAAACACAATCTGTGCGTTCTTTGCCCACGAAAATTTACGATGCAGTTTACATGTTGGACCTATTCACAGGAGCTTGGTCATTCTACCGTGAAACTTTTAATTATTGGTTAGAATAGATCTCTGTGATATGCAACGACAATGTAGGCCAATAAGAGACGTCGAGTGAACGAAGAACCCACTTGCAGTAGTCTAGTCCTGCTGTTAGAAAATAAATACAATTTCGGACGCCTCTACCAACAGAACATTTCGCTAATTTCAAAGAACTTGTAGTGAATGAAGCCAGCAGTGTCGAACCCGACCACCCTTCATGGTTCTGAGTTCTTTTATCTGATGTTGCTACCAACCTGGCAAACTTGCAAGAATAGTCGGCTCCTACCACAATGCCGGTCATGTGAGCAGGATTCGTTAATGTCCGAGTCGTGGTCTTGGCAGTTGTCCCTGGCACCAGAGCTCGTTGTAATATACCTCCGCGATGACTTTGGTCCGCAAGTCAATGGCCGTCGGAAATACAGCACTAGCCACGAGTGTTGGCTGTTTTACTGCTAGTTAAGTGCAGACTTTCCCAACTGTCTTGGATTTAATCCATTTCCTTAAACTTTCAATGTGATATCTCAACTGTAGACTACTTATTCTTTTTCAAGTCTCTGCTTGCGGCATCAGAGGACTTTAAAAGGAAAATCTATTTAAATATAAAATTCATTCTCAGAAGAACAATGTCAAGCCTTCCAAACGTACTTCCGACAATTACGGAGTGTTATTGTTAAAAACACCAAGCTCAATGAAAACATTGTTTCTAGGTCCTCCAACATAGCTCAAACAGGAATCTTCAGACTGTCGCATTTCAAAATCGAAAGTACGTGAAACTCATATAGAAACGTCCACTGAACTTTGCTACCGACTTTTCAAAAAATAAAATTGTTCGGTGGCCGCCTTAAATCTCATATAAAATGAATCGGCGGAAATCTTTACGCTTGCTCAGCGCTTAGCTCGTTGTGGCGAACAGAGGCGGCTTGTGGGTTGTTGCCAGGCAGGACTGTAGCTGTATAAGGTTGGACGCTGGTTGACTCTACAGCCACTGACACGCTTACTACTGAGTGGTCACAACCACAGAATATTGAGGTATACAGAAGTGAAATTGCCAGTAGAACGGCGAACTCAGACACACACGCCAGTAAAATGACTTCCCTGGCTAGCAACATGGCGACAGCACCTCCTACCAATCAGTGTAAGGCAGTTGTTCTGCTAGCCGGCAGCCAGGCCAATAGGAAACCTGTAGTAACATGCAGAAGCCAAACATACACGGGGCTGCTATCAACAACCAGGAGCAACCAATAAGCGGTGAAGTTCGCCCGTATCAAATGAGCCGCCTCGTCATTTCGCGTCTGTATTACTATTTAGTCTGTGGTCACAACAGATCTAGTAGCCGGCAAATATTTCATGGTCGTTGGTCTACGGCGCTTTCATCAAGAGTGTACAGTTCCGACTATCTACAGCCCCACCTGGCAACAAACCACGAGCCGCCACTGGTGACGAAGTTGCGTTTGATACGCGTTTCAAGGTCGCCCTTGCAGCTACGTCGCTTCTGAGCCTCTAACACACAGGAGGCAGCGGACTTAATTTGATTGCTTTCAAATAAAAACATTTCTATAATAAATTTCTGAAAGAATACTTCTGTATGAGAATCTCGGCCAATTAATTTTATTTATTGATGGCCCAGTACAAAAGGGAAACAACTCAAAAAATTGAATTTTTTAGTTTGGCTCACAGACACACAGACAGAAGTGCACTCTACTCTGTTGAAAAGAAAAATTACACGTAAATTCACTTGTTTTAATAACATGGCACTTTATTCTGATTGCCAGTAAAGAGCTAGATTGTATTCATTTGATTTAAAGTACGATAATTTCAGCAAAGGCAGACTAGAACCATTTTAAACACCTTAAACAGCAACATATTTATTTTTGCTTCAAATTAACACCAACCAAATATGTTAATTAACAGTTTTTTTTGATGAAACGGAAATTTTTCTGTATGCGTTTTACTCAAAATTAGGAATTTTCAGTTGTTTCACTTTTGAACTGGGCCATCGTTATAATTAGAGGTACGTAAATTTCGCAGATACATTCCAGGTCAGGTTGAACGCCAATTATGTATACTTCATTGTCACGTCTGTGACTTGCTGGCGGCTGTTACACTGTTAGAAAAAATTTCCGTGAAATTACGGAAAAATACTGGCAAAAAATTATCCAGAAATCTTCGTAAAGTAACGGACACTCAGTTTTTCATTTTAACTAGAATTATTTTGGTTTGGAAGAGTAATATTTAAATTGTATCTATTGATTATTAATTTATTTTAAATTTTGAGCTCAATTTTAACTATTTAACCATATCTGTACAGCCACTGATTTTTGGTGATAGAATTTTCCACCAACTTGTTTCATTACCTTATGTACACGTCTGTAGGTTTACTTCATGGTTATTGGCTGTGTGTCTTTGTACAGAGGCGTAACTCATTTGAATGTGCCAATCAGGATAAAGTTACTGCGACATTACGAATATGTGATTAGCGGGTAGAACCCCTAGACGCTACGAGTTAAAAACATTCAGTTATTGACTATTAATAAGGGCCCTATTTTTCGCGAAAAGAATTCTGCCCCACTTTGTTTCAGTGCCTTACGTGCACACCTGCAATTTGCTTCATGGTTATTGGCAGCGTGTCTATGTGAAGAGCCTTATATCATTGACTGAGCGAATTACATTAATCTTCCTGCAACACCACATGTCTGTGATTTGCCGGTAGAATCCCAAGGCTCGCTAGAGTTAAAATATCCAATCACTGACCACGAAGCAGAACTGCAGTTGCGTGCATAAGGCACTGAAACAAGCTGGTGATAAATTATTTTCACCAGACGTCAGTGGCTCTACATACCTGGGGTAGACTGCGAAGGACAAGTAACAAGACACTTATTTGCTAGGCTAGCAAGAAGGCCGAGGCCTCCTCTGGAACTACACTGAACTGGAACTGGAGCAAGTGTAGTGCGAATATTTCCTCTACCCTGGTTAGTAACTAGAGACATGCAAAATTCGTGTTATCATTTGGTAGCAGACTAAACTTCATTTTACTATACATAACAGAGCATAATCTGCGATTTAATTGGCCAGGAACTTTTATCTGTTGCCATTCACGTGTGTTACGTCTTTACAGAGATTGGCCTCTCTACCGTGTAAGCATTCTCCGCGGCAAGTCACGACAATATCGACCAGCGGGAGACGTCGAACGAGCCTATAGTTACTTGGAGTCTAGTCAGCTGTCAGGAAACGACGCGAATTTTGCATGTCTCTAGTAGTAACACTTGCTCTGATATAGTTTAGTAAATGTTATAAGGTTTATTATGATATTGAAAAAATTAATTAGCTAGGAAATATTTTTCTTACTCAAAAGGTATCATTAAATTCGTGAATTATTTGAAGATGTGTTAAGTGTTAAAAAAAAGCAAATGTAAATTCTGCTATGATTCCAATTATATCAAGTGTATTTATAGCCCACGCTCTTGAACTGTCTGAACTGTCAATAAATATTTACTGACTCTCGTTGGTAGGGCCACGAACATTTTGCTAAAATAATTTTGCCCCCGTGTGTTTTGGTGCCATACGTGCACATTTACAGTTTTTCTTCATGGTTATCTCTGTGAAGTGATGTCTTTCATTTGACTGCGCCAATCACAATTGGCTTACAGCAACACCACACGTCTGTAATTAGCGGGCAGAAGGTCAAGACACGTGAGATCATGAAGCCTAACCGTAACTATACACATAAGGAACTGGGGCAAAATTTTTTTCCGTCCGTGGCTGTACCCATTAGAGTGGCTACTTGAATGACAGGTAATGGACAACCAGCTGAGGCTCGAGAATGTGTAGTTCAGTGCAATCTAACCTGAAGGGCATTAAACTCGTTAATTTTCCTATCCGTACACTGAGATAAAGAATTGTTTCATTATACTAAATATATTTGTTTGGGTGATGTTTGCTTCAACTAAACAATATTTTGTTGGCAAGACCAAGCCTCGAGTCCTCCAAACAAATTCAATTATTTCCCTCGACCAAATTATTCATTTAAACGCACTTTGTTTGTGTTAAACATATATTTGGTTACTACAGAAGGTCGAATAAATATTTTGTGTAAACAACCATATCGTTACAACTTGCTAACAAAATAATATTGTTAGTTATAAGTGATGTGCTTCGAACTAACAATTTTGTTCATTGGACTAAATGATTTTGCTGGTGAAACTGTATCTATTTGGTTGTCTTGTGGAAGGAGGCAGTCTGGCGTGCGTGGGCGATAAGATGGCGAACATTGTATACCTCAACTTCCAAAATATAAGCTTGTGCGACAAGTAAGGCCTTTATACTGTGTTGGACAGTGATCATTTTAATAATATTATTTGACGTCGTTTACCTTCTCGCAGACGAAAGACAAACATGTTTGAAAATAAAGCAGTAGGCAATCGTTAAAAAAAAACTCATATTCCTATAGAAATAACAAACCTATCGTCGTCGAAACGCTCACAGCTCAGTTAGCCGACCCCCCGTAGCTCAGTTGGTTGAGCGACCGACTTGGATACGAGGGGTTCTGGGTTCGATTCCCAGGCCTGGCTGGGTGTAAAATTTGTGTTCGTCCGTTAGCGTCTTTTCAATTGTCAGAGTCACCAAATACTGTCACAACTGGGGAATTGTCAAATACTAAAGCTATAAAGGGGGGATGTTTGGCTCGTTGGCGATGTTGCGACCTCGCCAAGGAGCCTAACATAAAAAAAAAAGGGTTGGTTAGGTCATGAAAAGAACGAGGCGGGTGAAGGGTTAATGGATCAAATCCCAGCCTATCCATACTTTCTTTTGTTTTTTTTTTTTAATTTCCGAAGTTTTTTTTAGTTTATAAAAGCGATTTTTTCTTAGTTCTTAAAATATTGTTAGGGCCCGGTAGTTTTCGCGAAAAGATTTTTGCAGCACTTTGTTTCAGTGCCTTACGTACGCACCTGCATCTCTGCTTTGTGGTCAGTGATTGGATGCCTTAACATACAACGTCTGGAGGTTAAACCCGCAAATCACAGACTTGTTGTGTCACAGTTATTCATGTACTGATTGGCACAGTCAAATGAATAATAACTAGGGCCCGGTAGTTTTCGCGAAAAGATTTTTGCCCCACTTTGTTTCAGTGTCTTACGTGCACACCTGCAGTTCAACTTCATGGCTATTGACAGAGTGTTTTTGTGCAGAGTTGTTATTCATTTGACTGTGCCAATCAGTACACGGATAACTGCCACACATCACGTCTGTGATTTGCGGGTTTAACCGCCACACGCTGGGTGTTACGGCATCCAATCACTGACCACATAGCAGAGATACAAGTGCGCACGTGAGGCACTGAAACAAAGTGCTGCAAAATTCTTTTCGCGAAAATTACCGGGCTCTAATAATAACTCTGCACAAAAACACTCTGCCAATAATCATGAAGTTGAGCTGTAGGAGTTCACGTAAGACACTGGAACAAAGTGGGGCAAATATCTTTTCGCGAAAACTACCGGGCCCTAAATATTGCATGTGCATTTAATATGTCCAACGAAATATTTTTATCACCAGCTAAATCTTTTGTACTGTTAACAAAATACAGCCCTTTGCATCAAATAAATCGTGGGAACAAAGTAATTTGGTACGAGCAAACAAATATCGAATTGCCCGTATACAAACATACGGTTTGGTTGATTCAAACAAATTTTTTTTGTACCAACAAATTTTTTTTGCAGTAGAGACAGGGTAAATTAGCGGGTTCACTGACTGGTAGGCTAGCATTAAAGAATATCTGTGTACTCAAGCAGACAACAGCTGTTGATTAGCTGCTCAATGCCACAGTAAAATGGGTCCCACATTAAGTTACATTTTCATTACTGGCTCGTCGACATCAAGGAGGTGTCAACGGTCATTTACTACGGCTCAATCACGAAAGTATTGAACGTGGACAGGAGATTGAAACATATCGTCTTCGCAAATGATTTCCGGGTCTGTACTTGTAAGCAAATCAGCAACTCTCTTTCATGGTTATTGTCAGCGTGTCTTTGTCCAGACACATGTCTCATTTGACTGCTCCCAAACAGACTAAGATAGTTGTGACATTATACGTCTGTGATCTGCCGGTAGGACGCCAAGACAACGGAGAGTTAAGACACACAATCACTGACCATGTGTGTTGCGCATAAGTAGGGACCACGGTCGTAGAAGAACAGGTCTGGACACTCACCTATCTACCAATGTATTTTGCTTGACCCCCTTGTTGTTTGGCTGTAGTTCGCCAAGTTACCGAGAATGTCGTACTTTTTGGCGCTGTTTTCCGGGCGGTCGGACTCAAACTCCGCCCACTTCCCTTTCAATTAATCAAAACATATTTTTTATCAATTTACGAAATACTTCCTTCGCTCACAAATTTAAGAAATGGCTCCAGCAATCTTTATTTACTTTATAAATTTAACAATGGAAAAAAGTGGACGGAGTTTGATTCCGACCGAAGCGCCAATAAAACACAATATTCTCGGTAACTTGACGAACTACACTGAGAAAAAAATTTTGTTGGTGAATCAACCAAATCATTTGTTTATAGAGGGGCAACGAAATATTTGTTTGCTCGTACCAAATTATTTTGTTCCCTCGATTTGTTTGAGGCAAATAGCTGAATTTTGTTAGCAGTACCAAATATTTAGTTGGTCATAAAAATATTTTGTTAGACATGTTAAATGCGCATACAATATTTTAAGAACTAAAAAAATTATATTTTACTACCTTAAAAATTTTCTGAAATTTTAAGACTTAAAAAAAAAGTATGTCCGGACAGGGATTTGATCCATCATCCTATCGCTTTCTTTTTTCTTGTTCTTGACCTAACCAACTTTTTTTTTTTTTTTTTTTTTTTAATTTATTTACACGAACATATTACAACACAATTGCAAGCTCAATGATAAGAATGTTGTCACCGAACACAACAAATAATAGAAAACATAAGCACTGTAGAACTGTTACAGAACAGGTATAGTACACACAGATTCAATATCTTCGAAAGGTCCTGTAATAGACTCACAATTATTGGTAGGACTGACAAAGAGGGCTAAAC